>JAUCMS010000197.1:0-14743 GCA_032357445.1 Enteromius radiatus | reverse complement strand
TGGGGTAATATGATCATATTTTCTTGTCCTGGTAAGGACTCTAGCAGCTGCATTTTGGACTATCTGTAGCTTGTTTATTGAAGATGCAGGACAACCACCTAGTAGTGCATTACAATAGTCCAGTCTAGAGATCATGAATGCATGAACTAGCTTTTCTGCATCAGAAACGGGTAACATGTTTCATAGCTTCACAATATTTCTAAGACAACACACAATATACTAGTGCTGTGACAAGTCTCAGTTAGTCTAGCACAGTGCACATAGCAAGGTTTTTTTTCTTTTTTAATTTTATGTAAGTAAATTAGACCTAAACTAATACAATACAATACAATACTAAAGTGCTAGAATTAATTGGTTAGGTGAAGGTGAAAAAAGGTTCTGATTGAGATAGGTTGGTCATTCCACCCGCTGGGAACCATCCCGAAAAAGGTCAGTGAGAGTGATTTTGTGCCTTGTTGGGAAGGTACCACGAGGGGTCTTTCATTTGCAGAACTTGTTGTCTTGTAGGCAAGCATCAAGTGCCTTGAATTTGATGCGGGCAGCTATTAGCAGCCAGTGCAGGCTGATGACGATAGGTGTAATTTGAGCTTTCTTCGGCTCATTGAAAACCACTCTGGCTGCAGCATTCTGGATCAGTTGCAGAGGCTTGATAGTACAAGAGAGCATTACAATAGTCCAATCTAGAGAGAGCAAGAGCTTGGACAAGGAGTTGTGATGACTGTTCTGGCTCATTTTCCTAATAAGGCAAACCTGCAGACTGTTGTAACAATATGGTCTGTAAAGCTTAACTGATCATACATCACAATTCTAAGGTTCCTGGCTGTCCTGGAAGGAGTTATGGTTACGGTTATATTATATTTGACCGGTTACGGTTATATTTGAGCTATGATGAGTTATGATTTGTACCTCTTCCCTGTAGGTGAATTGTTAGAACTGGTATCACTGGTCATCATTTCAACCACATTAATAATGCTGGAATTATGGGCATGAACAAATTCATAAGCGAAGAGCATTTATGCGAGAGGGCTTAGACCAGACACAAGAGTATTACAGATTCCAGGATGCAAGTGTAGGAGCTTTTCACAACTTTTCCAGTTGACTATACTAAGAAGTATTATGAAAATAACTTGCTACTCCAAGGAAAACAAAACAAAACAACACTCTAAAAAAAAACCTAAAATGTATGCATAAAAATACCAGATGCAATCTTTAACCAAATTACACAAGATGATGATTAATGAATATCTTCCTAATTATGACCACTGTAATAAGTTCACTAAAGTGCATGTATGTTCCCTTTCGGTTGGTCACCACGAGTCATGTCGGTGACCAAAGAAATTGGGACATGACATCTCTGTTCCCTTCTTTAGAGAAGGAGGGTTACATACTTAACCGAGATGTTTGCTTATTTTTCCCTGCTTTATCTCTGTTTTTATATAGTGTATATTTTCCATCAGATAGAGTGATATTAATGTCAAAACTTGATCTGCAGAAAGGTCTAATTGGTACCATGCGTGGTCACATAAATTATATTTCAATTAAATGTCGGTCTGTTAATCAATGAGTATATCTCTGTATAGCTTCTTATACCCATTTTAGAGCACAGTGCATAAAGAAATCTATGAGTCAATTAAAAAAAAATAAAAAATTAACTGCAGCCTCTACATTGAGGCATTAGATCAACTCATCATCTGCATTGCCAGATACATCACTTTTGGCATTCCCAGCAAAGACCTTAAGTCATTCAATTTCCTTTGGAGAAAACAGCTTACAGGTATCAGGTGGAAACATCTTTAGAAGCCTGTCAAAATAAGCCTTGTGGCATGTCACTTCAGAGATAGCACAATGCTAAAGTGAGTGAGAGAGAAAGATGAGACAGTATTGCTCTTCAGAAGCGCACAAGAGGTCAAAAGAAGTCTTTTCTCGTCTCCTTGTATGTATGGTAGACTACTATGAGGAAAAGGCCAATATTTTCATTAAACTATTTTGCTGTATGACCTTGATTATGCTGTGATTAAAACCTATAGGGCTCACCAGTATCTACCTGTCATACTGCATAGAGAACCAAGACAGATATTTAAACAATAATGAAGCACATCAGTCACAGGTCCTTGTAGACTCCAGAATGATATAGAATGATTGATCTATATATATATATATATAGCTTTTTTTAATCAATGGCAGAAAATTGTATGCAATTCCCTATGAAATTCAGCATGCCAACACCAAAAATTAATTCTTTATGTTTCATTATGTAATATGGAATATGTGCACTAAGTGTAACTTACACAAACTAATTATTAAAGAGGCCTTCTAGTAGGACTGTTTTATTAAGGATATTATTTTAATCAGTTGACAGCCCCAAAGACATATTGTATACTTCTTTTAGTTGCACATATCCATTGATTTAACCCATAATGCATTCATAGTTTGTGGGAAAAAATACTCTTGTTATGGTTCTCTGTATAGTGTCTGTTGAACAGCATCCCTGATTTAGCTGGTCAAATTTCCACAAATGTCCCCTGATTAAGTTTGATTTTCTTGAAAGCTTTCACCAACAAAACAGAAAATCTCTTGCAATGAGAGCTTGAGATTTCTTCTCAGCATGTGAGATCATGCTGCTTGTTTGGATGGGAAGCCAGCAGTGTTATCAACACTGTGCTATTCAATAAAATGTCAATAAATGTTGTAGATATTGATGCGCTATTCATAGACAGATTGTACTCAAGAGTGATAGTCAATGAGCGCTAATCTCTGTTTTATAACCTCATTCTCAAATGAATGCACAATTGATCAGTGCACCACATGCTCTGACAGAAGTCTTACATACACATGGTAGTATGTGGTGGCTTTTAAAAACCCTAGAGAATACAAGCTCCTGCAGAATAAAAGGGAATGTGTAACCTCTGAACTGAATGATTAGATCTATATTCATATCTAAAGATGTGTTTATCTACTCATATTTGCATTACGTTGTATGTTCTTTCATCTATTAAAAATTTGGTAACGCTTTAGATTACAACCCGCAAAGAACTACGTAAGTAAAGTGAAATTACTGTGTATGTTTCTGTAATTATAGTGTACCTATAAAGAACGTACATGTAGGTATATAGATGTCACAATTACCCCGTAACTACATAGAACAAGAGTACATTTCCCCAGTAATTTTAAAAAGATTACGTATAGATACACCAAATGTATGATTTCATAGAATAGGTACCTTTTAAGTTTTTTAAATGAATCCATTATAAATTATTTGTAGGATATCTGTTTGCGACCCCCTTACTACCCAAACGTAATCTATTGTTCCCTTATACTTACACGTAGGTACAATATAAATACGAAACATTCACCGTAACTTTAGTTTACTTACCCAGTTCTTTGCAGGTTGTCACTCTCTATTACCAAAACGTAACATATTGTTTCCATATACCTACATGTACGTTCTTTAATAGTACACTATAATTACAGAAACGTATATCGTAAATTCTATATACTTATATAGTTCTTTGCAGGTTGAATATCTGGTTTCTTATCCCCTTATTACCCAAATGTAACATATTGTTCCCCATTGTACCTAAAGTACATGTACGTTCTTTATAGGTACACTATAATTACAAAAACATACACAGTAATTTCACTTTACTTACGTAGTTCTTTGCGGGTTGTATATATAACATTGTGATGATGAGGTCAAGGGAGCAGTATTGTAGGCATATTCCGCCCAGACAAGCTGGTCCCGCCAGGTGTAGGGATTATGAGCGACTAAGGTGCAAAGTAACCGTTCGAGAATCTGATTAGTGTGTTCAGCCAGACCATTAGTCGTAGGATGGAATCCTGATGACAGACTAGTGGTCGATCCAATCTGACAACAGAATTCCCTCCAGACCTGAGAGATAAATTGTGAACCCCTATCCGAAACGTAACTTACATTGTATGCCTAATTGAGTTCCCAGCATGCACTGATGCATGAATGCACCATGCTGCTTGTACTTATTCTGATGTTTTTGTGTGTCTGTTATCTGTCATTGTCACGCTCCTCACAGTCAGCTAATGGCGAGAATATAACTGAACCCGCCAGTAGGTGGCAGTAAGTCACTATCTTTGTCACTGATTCATCCATTAAAACGATTCAGTTAAATGGTTGATTAAACCTTTTTATTGTTTAAAAAAAAAATGTAATCAGATTGCACCTTTAGTTAAAATGAACTCTGCATGATTTTGACTCGCCGACAGGTTTTCAGAAATTGCCGACAAATGCCCGAAATCACAAGCAAATCGGTGCTCGTGCACACGAGTGACAATCACACAGTGTGAACTATCAAAGATGTGATCACCCGTGAGATATTTGGCACGCTAAATATCTGGACCTGTCGGCGATTCAAAATCATGTGTTCTGACTGAATAACATCAGCAATTACCTACAGCCAATGAGAGAGCAACATCCAGGGCAGAGAGATGTTGGGGGAGGAGTTACGAAGGTATAGAAGGTAAATATCCTCCTCTAAAATCTTCTTTTCGTTGGAGATGAGTGCACATTCAATTTGTATGGCAAGCTTCTTTTGCTTGCTATCATTTTTAATAATAATCCCAGTCTCATGTGAGAACTCCGGTCTTTCTCCGGTCGTTTGGCAGTGAGACAAAGTTGTCCGCGATTCTTCCTATTGTAAAGTCATACAGTATGAAACCCCCTGTCACTGATCTATCATGCAGTGTGAACACAGCAGCGTGTGAATACTACCCCAGATAGTCATGCAGTGTGAAAAAATCTGTAACGCGACTATTTTGAAAATTGTGCAGTCTGAACTCACCATAAGCCTGAAGCAGTTCAGATCTCAGCACAGTCACCTGCACATGCTCTCAGTCACCAATCTGCTTATTGGACACACCTGCATGCAATCACCTGCACATGTTAAAAGTTTCACTCAACAGAAGCTCAATGGCTGAGCTCAAGGTAACACCAAACAGTTTACCTTTGATTCCCTGCACCAGGACCTCTGCTTTTTCTGGGATCGCTGCATTCCACCCTTGGACTTTACGACCTGCCTAAGCAATCACTAACTTGCACCAAGCACTATGGATTCTGTGATCCAACCTGTAGTAAGATACTTACCTTGTATGATTACCTTGAATCCTCACCTGTGTTAAAGGGACCGAGTTCGAGGATAACGATTTGGAGATCGCCAGCCACAACCTGCCTAAGTCGTCACTTACCTGCACAGAGCACCATCTATCTCCTGAGGCACCCTGTCGTAAGAGATTCACCTTGTATACTTATCCTGATTACTTGCCTGCAAGCTTACCTGTGTTAAAGGGGCCGAGTAGCTACAGAGTTAGAGATAGGGATATCGCCCAAAAAACAGAGTACACAATGAAAGGATCCCTTACCTCACTTCAGAGCCCCGTTCCTTAGTTGCTGTTGCCTTTTGTTTGATGTTTCAATAAACCTCTCTTTTCCTAATTCCACCCTGTCTCCAGTGTCTAGACATGGTGATTATTCAGAGCTTATTTTATTATTGTTGATGTCAATTTGTGTCTATTTTAATATAATATTGTATTGTGTCCTTGATTTGTTCAGATCATTTGGATGAGGATTTGTTGACTTTGATCAATCTTTCAGAGCAGCAATGAAAAAATGAAGAACACCAAGTCGGTGTAGAATTTTAATAATATACGGAACCACTTTGATTTTCTTATCTCTTAAATAAGTACAAGACAAGGCATGTTGGATTTGTATTTATTTAGTATTGATGTTAAATCAAGCCAGCACAGATCTGTAATGTTTACAGTCTTATCTTCAGAGATCTGTCCACTGAGAAAGCACACTCTGCAGTATTTGACTAAACTACTTGAAATACGAATATACCATCCAGCATCTACAATAAAATGAAATGAATAATGAAACACGCACGGTTGTGTGAAATATCACTCAGGCCACTGGTGAGGATTACCCTGAGAGTAAGCGTGATATTTGGCCCAATTCATCACAGCTATAATGTGAGTCATTATCCATGCAGTTCCACTTCATCTTCTGGCGCCAGCTCTCGGTTAGTCAGTCTTATCGGTAAGAACGTTATTCCAGCATCGTCATCATTGCCCATCATTGCTGTCATTTATTTCCATGTGAATGGAGCACTATAGTTTATTCCACTAATATTTGAGAGGAGCATTTATCATACCGTAGCTTGATGAGGCATCTCCATGACGAGCCAGTGTGATTAATCATTTATTTCCTGTTGTGTGCAGAGGTAGATAAGAGCGTAGGGTGTGCAGCAGTGACATTTGTGTCTTTGAGAGCACACTGAGTTATTAAAGCTGGTAAGAGTCAGGATTAGAAGAGCAAAAGCCTGTGTTTTTCAAAGCTAGGCTCTCCACTTACGATGTACAGAGGAGCCCTTTAGAGGGAAACCATTTTACCATCTTGCTCTGTTAATTACATCCTTTAATGGTCTAATGAATCTGTTTACTGTGAGGTTGCAAAGGTTTTAACAGACACATTTTAAAGCCCAAGGTCTAAAGGTGAAGTGTGTAATTTTTGTACCACAAGTGGAAGCAAACCAATTTAATTTGGTTTGTTTGAGCCCTACAAAATGACACTGGTTCAGACATTATGTAACAGTGGTGCAAAATTATTTGCTGCCCAGTGGCAGAAGGCTGGTTTGCAACTTGGTTTTTTATATTCTATTTTCTTTTACATTTTTTTTTTTTTTTTTTGTGATACTAGTGGCACTGAAATGAAGCATTTCACCTTTAAACAGATCAGGATGTGGCTATATCAGATGCCATGTGTTCCTGTGGAGTCTCTCAAACTGTTTTTGTTTATTTCATGACTAATTATGACAGTCTAAAACCCAGGTAGTCAGATGCTTTTTTCACACAAGAATTGCATGAGTTTGCTGAAATCAACAACTTCTATATAATTGCTTGACTGCTAGGTAATTTCAGGATATTATTAGTCAGCCAGAAATAAAGTCATGTTTGGATGGGACCAAGCTGCTATATAATTTATTGTACATATTAGTTATAGTTTTAAGGGTTTTATAGTTTTGTATATATAGCTTATAAAGACATAAAAAAAAACTATCAAATTAGATAAATCTGTGAAATTACTTTGCAACAATGTGTATCATAAAAAGGGCTGTACAAATAAATAAGCTATTTAGCAGGATTTGTTTTATAAAATATATTTGTAAAATAACAAATACTTTTGGAAGGACGGGTGTGTAATTAAAATGTCCACATATATTTTCTAATTTCTATTTATTTACAGAAACTGTTATTTGATGCTATTGTTCTAATATGATTGACTTAAAAGTGTGTTCATGCTATATTATCAAGTACTGTTATTATGAGATTCCAACTTATAAAAAGCATTCATGTCCTTGTCTTAAAATTACAGCTTATTAAATGGTATTTTATAACTGTAAATGTTCTCTTTACATGTGACTCAGATTTTTAAGTGGGAGATTCTTGGACAGAATAAGCTGCAGAGTGGACCAGATGCTAAATAGACATAAACTATATGGACAAAAGAACTGAGACACACCTTTTAATTATTGAATTCAGGAGTGTCAATTAAACCCATTGCCACAGGTATATACATTCAAGCCCCAAGCCATACAGCTTACATTACACTCTGAAGAGCTAAGTGAATTTAAGTGTGGTACTCTGATATGATGCCTTTAAGCATAGCAAGCTTTGGGGCTTACTTGAATGGAGATTATGAGACAGCCCCAACATCTTCAAACATCAGTGCCTAACCCTAAAAAAAATTATCTACTAGATAAATGCATAAACATTTCCACAGAATTGCTCCAAATCTTATGGAAAGCCTTTTCCAGAAGAGTGGAAGCTATTATAGCAGCAAATGGGAGACCAACTCCATCTTACGGTAATGGCTATATATTTAGAATGTGATGCCATTATAGTCTGTAATGGTCAAGTGTCCAAAAAGTATATAATGAACAAGTAAAAATCTTGTTTGAGACCAAATCTAAAAAAAAACAACCAGACCATGCAAAAGCAACACATTACCCTTCAGAATCTAACAATCATGTCAAGCAATGTTTTAGAAACACTAATGCAAAACGGAAAAGAGAGAGAGAAGGTATGCCACCATCTGTCTTCATTAGTGTACAGTGCCAAACTGAGAGAATATGAGGGCATCGTGCACTGTGGGTGCAGTCACAACAATCCCCTTATTCCCTCCCCTCAGGAATCACAACAACCTGGACTGACTTGCAAGCAGACAAACTCAGGCATCAAAGACACAACTGCTACACTTGACTGCATTTCTACAGTCACCTTGAGTTTGTGGAGAACGTTCTCTCAGTTAAAACTTCAAAAAGGCCCAAAAAAAACCATGTTCACTCTAGAAGCATCAAAGCTGAAGTTGTTGGTTTTACACAGAACACCTCACACTATGTTCTTCAAAGTGCACACCCTTAGTCAGAAATACCCAAGAAAAGAGTGAGTGATCATAGCCACAGGTCTGTTTGTTTTACAGGAACGCAAACTTACACCTACTCTAATGTTCATCTTCTCAGCTAACAGAAGTTTTACTTTATCCTTCAGCCTGCTCTTAGGGTACTGGCACACTGACGGTGAATCATTTCATCGCCTCTATACCCAGGCCCTGTTCACCTCAGAGCAAAATGAACATTGAATCCAAATAAAGAGTAGGGGCTTGAAAGAGTCTACATGGAATAAGGAGTATAAGAGTACCAGAACATGATCTGACTAGCAAATGGTACATATTGTAATGAAAACAATTTTAGAAGCCCTCTTGGCAGGTATTGTCCGTTCACTGATATGATATTACTGTTATGATTTGTATTTCAAGAGATAGAGATGCTGATAACTAGGCAGTAACAAAGAAGAATCTCCACAGATATGTTATAAAGAAGATGACTCTTTTATGTTACATACAGTATGCTCTTATATAATACTGTAACCTGGAATTATTTAGTAATTTATTGATTTATTTAATTAAATGGAATGTGACTATATGATATGACTGGGAAATAACACAGCCTCAGGGAAGCATAACAGCTCTTCATATGTCATAAGCAACACTTCCTCCTCTGTTCCAAAGCTTCAGTCTGACATAAATTATTGGTTCTAGTAATACAGAGGTCATGGGTTAGATTTCTAGAGAATACACAAACTGATAAGATGTATGCACGGTCAGTTGCTTTGGACAACACTGTCTACCAAGTGCATGATGCGATGCTGTGGAAAACAAGCAAATATAATATGATTTTGGGAGAAAAGGCAACAAAATTATGTTCTCTTCAGCATCTTCTCTATGATCTTTTCAGAACTTAATCATTTTACATGAACAGCTGATCTAAAAATGTTAAAATTAAGTGTCACCAACTGTCCTGCTTCCAAGGGAAGAGTTTCTCTCTCTCTCTCTCTCTCTCTCTCTCTCTCTCTCACACTCTATAAATCTAAATGAATTTCTGTGTACGCAAATGGCTGATTAACAAGCCAACACCCACACAAACACACACACACACAAATAGCCAACAAAAATTTACAGATCACTATTTTCTAATATATAAGTTACATTGCTTAACCTAAAAACTGTTCAGTCAGAGAAAATCTTGCAAATGGTGATATTTCAATGAAAACTATTTAATAAATGTGTGGAGATGAGACACCTCTAAGGAGTAAGCAGGTGTGTTTGATTAGAGTTGGAGCATTGTTCCAACATTAATAGTGTTAAAAAGTGGATGGACTCAGAGGGTAAGTGTCACGAATAGACCAGGCTGGAGTGCGAGATCATGTGCAGAGGGTTTAATGACGGGCTCAGGGTGATTACAAAGGTGTTCGTGGACCGGCAGAAGGGAACAGTAAAGGCATAGACATAAGAAT
This sequence comes from Enteromius radiatus, assembly GCA_032357445.1. Lineage (NCBI taxonomy): Eukaryota > Metazoa > Chordata > Actinopteri > Cypriniformes > Cyprinidae > Enteromius > Enteromius radiatus. Next base: position 4,864 of record JAUCMS010000197.1, on the reverse strand, counting down.
AAACAGTAAACAAGGTGAGGGTCGAAATACCGGCAGTAAGAGTCCGTAGGGAGAGGTGTAAGGTCCGCCTATTTTTTTCCGGATGTAGCATGTCACTTCCACCTCCAGCGCTACTCAAACATGTTTAAGTTTCTCAAGTTTTGCTCTTTTGGGTTAAATTTAAGGTGTTTACCTCGTTTTAATCTGACTCAAATTTTATGTTCTTTTGAGATTAAAGTTACAGATATTCAATTTGGATAGTTTTAAGTATAAATTTAGATCTTGAATTTAGTTATCTTAATTTAGAAAACTTGATTATTTTAGATAGGTTAGAAGTTCCTTTGTTCATTCGTTCTGAAGAATCACAAAAGATTTCAACAATTTAAAATGAACCAAGAATTATTTTATTTGTCAGGTAAAAATATGCTAAGCCAATTACAGAAAATAATGCAAATTATGCCCAATAATACCTGACAAGACACGCGGCCACATGTTGAAATGCAGCCGTGTGGAGGCTTTTCTGTCTACAGCAAAAGTCCTAGTGATGTGTTTCATTTTCTTTCCTTAAATACTCAGACGCACACAAAAAAAAAAAAAAAAAAAAAAATTGGTCTGTCAAATCTTCTTGCAACCCCCGGACATGCACCTGTTGATAACATCTGTTTTTTCAGGGGGTGCGTAACACCCAGAATGAGGCGAAGGAAGCAAGGTAAGTTATGAGCAGTCTTTATTTGAATGAGATAACAGGTCTTTTTTTTGGATTGTGGGTCAATGTTTCAATGTCTTTGTTTCTTTTCTTTGCAGGTGCGGTTGTTGTCGCACATAAGGTGAGTAACATGCGCGATCTTCTTATTTAGGTGACTGTCGGCGATCTCGTGATGCACTCGTGGGCTTGGAGTGAGGCAGTGACAGGTGCATAGCCGTCTGCAGAGACCCTCAATTGTGATGATCGCTGGAAGATCGCTGTGGTACGTAACTTCAGGGTTGGTGAGTATTGTGGTAGGTAGTGGTGTAGGAAAGAGTTCTTTTGCAGAAGATCAGCATTCCTTGCATAAGCAGCAATCCACAGATTCAGCGTGTAACTCCTGACAATCACAGTAGAGAGAATCATGAGAATAAGGCAGGAAGGGGTAAGGTGAGGTTACCTTGATCACCGCCGGTGAGCAACTGGAACTGTGTGGCTTAAATACATGCTGAGCTGATTGCTTTCAGGTGCAAGTGATCAGAAGTCAGGTGACTGTGAGCGTGTGTACTGAGCTGCACTGGGATCAGTACAGCTCAGCGGTGTGACATCACTTGATACAACGAGTGATTTCTTGACGCATGTGAGGCCACCAGTAACGTTGGGAGACTAGTTGCATCGTTCTCTGATTTCCTGGATGTCCTGTGCCTGGAGAGGTATGAGTGGTGTCGATTATTTGTGAGCAAAGTGTGGAAGGCACATAGGTCCTTTGAGGAGGACATTCTGGTGGAGCTGGTTCTGTTAGGGTAGCTTGGCGTATCTGATCATCCAAGTCCCAGATAATAGGAGCTATGAAGAGTTCTGGTGGTAGGATGGGCACGGGCTTTTCTGGAGTAGGATCTGGATCATGCAGGTGAGACAAAGCGTCTGTGACCTTGAATTGAAACCTGGTGAAGAATAAAGCCCAACATGCTTGTCTAGGGTTTAGTCGTTTAGCTTCTTGGAGATATAGAAGATTCTTGTGATCAGTTATTACCGTGATGGTATGTTTAGCGCCCTCCAGCCAGTGTCACCATTCTTCAAAGGTTAACTTAATAGCCAACAGTTCCCTGTTCCCCACATCATAGTTTTGTTCGGCTGGTGATAACTTTTTGGAAAAAAAGGCACATGGATGACGTTTTGGTGGTTTTCCTCTCAAATGAGATAGTGCTGCTCCAACTCCCAGCGTTGCGGCTTCCACTTCAACAATGAAGGGTAACTCAGGGTCAGGATGCTGAAGAATAGGTGCTGTACAAAAGGTACCTTATCTTTCTCAATAGCGACCCCATCTGGTGAGATGACGTATCCCAGGAACTGGATCTCTTTCAGGTGAAAGGCACATTTTTCAGCTTTCAGGAAAAGCAAGTGTTCTCTTAGCCTCTGTAGTACATTCATGACATGAATTCTGTGGGTAGACAGGACGGGTGAATAGATGAGAATATCATCGATGTAAATGATGACGTACTGGTTTAACATGTCTCTGAAGACCTCGTTCATGAAGTTCTGGAAAATGGCTGGTGAGTTCGCAAGCCCATATGGCATAACCCTATATTCATAGTGCCCAGAGGGGGTTATAAATGCAGTTTTCCACTCATCTCCCTTCTTGATTCTCATCAAATTATATGCACTCCTCAGGTCCAGTTTGCTGTAGATCTGTGCTGAACGCAGTTCCTCCAGAGCTGATGGTACTAAAGGCAGAGGGTAAGCAAACTTGATGATTTGTTTATTGAGTGCTCTATAATCTATGCAGGGTCTCAAACCTCCATCCTTTTTGGCCACAAAGAAGAAGCTTGATGCTGCAGGTGAGGTAGATGGTACAATGAACCCCTGTTCCAGGGCCTCCTTGATGTACTCATTCATAGCCTGTGTTTCAGGGAGAGACAACGAATAAATTCTACCCTTGGGTAGTTGTGCATCAGGAATCAACTTGATTTCACAATCCCAATGACAGTGAGGGGGCAATTCAGTGGTGGCTTGTTTACTAAACACATCTTGATAATCTTGATACTCACTGGGAATGGAGATGCTGACAGACCTTTCAGGGCTTTCGATCGACGTGGAGCCGCATACTAGATCCTGCAACAATGGTTTGACACAAGGTGAAATACAATGATTGAAACATTCGTTGCTCCATTGCAGGATTTCACCTGTACCCCAATTAATCTCAGGTTGATGCTGGATAAGCCATGGTCGGCCTAACACCAGGTCCACCAAAGCATTGCATAGTACCAGCAAAGATAGTGATTCCTTATGCAGGCGTCCTATTTGCAAGGTTAAGGGTGGAGTGCATTGGTTAATGGGTTTCTTATCCAGTAGGTTTCCCTGAATGGTGGTAATACGATAAGTAGTGGGGTTACGTTGACAGGAAACTTGAAGTTCATTTAAACAGTTTGAGGAAATGAAGTTTCCAGCGGCTCCTGAATCGACTAAAACTTTCACATTGTAAGTTTGTTCGTTTACATGCAACATAGCCATGATTAGAGTATCAGTAGATGGTGTTAAAAGGTCTGCACTCACAGATCGTGAAGGAGGACGAAGGTGACAATCCTTTTGAAAGTGAGTGGTAGCTCCGCAATAGAAACAGCATTGTTCCTCCCATCGTCTTCTCCTCTCTGCTGGTGTTAAACGGTAGGCATTCGTTTGCATGGGTTCGTCTCTGGAGGTGCCTGGTTGTTCAGCTCTGTACTCCTCATGCATGGTGGTGGAGGTGAGGTTTTTGGAGACTACTGTGACTGTACGGAGGAAAGCCCCAGACAGCCGCCAAAGCAGATGCAAAATGCAAATGGCTACAGTGAAGGCACTAACGCTCAAACTGTTCTGCTACTGGCACTAGCATCAGTTAAACACTGCAAGCGCTGTCTGTGAGCCCAACCTGCCTGGAATTTGGGCCCAGTGACTCTAAAGACATCCTGAAACTAAGGCTCGGTTATGTACCAATGGTGCTTTCCACACCATTCAGAGCACGGTTGGTGTCCCTCTCGGCACTGCCTCCTACAGAGGGCCAGGACTCTAACCCCCTCTGCCCTGTCATGGCATTGAGAGCCTACATTCAGTGGTCAGCCGCCTTCAGGCACGTTGCCTCGTCATGGGCGTGGTCTAGCAGTATTTCCCTGTCAGAGATTTGTAAAGGCGGGTCCTCGCCGTCCACATTTGCCAGGTTTTATAATCTGGACGTCCCGGCATTACATGCTAGGGTCCTCTCTGCTTAAGGGATGTTGATAAAAATGTTCTCTGTGTTTGGCCGCTCACGCCCAAAACAGCGATCTTATCTTCATACTGTCTAGTGTAGAATGATCAAAAACTTATGCGGGGCATTGGTTTCTCTGCATGCTTATGTGACTGTACTCCCCGGCTGACTGTCCAGGCTCGCTGTCATATACAGATTGTTACCACGCATAAAGTACAGTGTGATTGAACTGTGTTCCCATAGTGTCTTAGCAGATGCAGTACGAGTGAAAGTGTCGACAGGGAATTAATAGTTTACTTCTGTAACCCAGGTTCCCTGAGACATGGGAACAAGTACTGCGTCCTGTGCCGTACTATTAGCATACGTCGCTTCAGTCAAAGTAACCTGAATCCTGTGACAATGCGGCTGTGGCGAGTACTTGTTCCCGTGTCTCAGGGAACCTGGGTTATGGAAGTAACCTATTCGTTATCTTCCTAACAGAGAAGCACAACACAGGGGGATACAGAACTATTTATTTCAAGATGCAAGATGAAGATGTACACTTGATTCTTATTCTATGAAATTGCAGAGGTTTGTTTTTCATTTATCAAGTGCACAGTTTCATTTTTTGCATCTTGAAAAAAAATATTTCTGTGTTCTATATCCCTCTGTGTTTTGTTTGTTTAGCTTTCATTTTTGAAAGATAAATGAACCTTTGCTTGAAAGCGTTGAATAACGCTCCGTAGTGGATTAAGTGGATTTCTTGTTGTGTGCATGTGCCCTCAAGTGGCCAAGACTGCAATTGTGGGTATTTGGACAAAGCCTAAGTCTCTTTAAGACAAGTAATGTCACTTAGCAGCCATCTTTGAAACACCTCTCAGGCATTCAAGTGCAGCTCCTATCTCTTTGAGCATTAAAAAGGGCTAGATCTGATTACTTTTCATCTCTATTAGAAGAAAACAAACATAACCCTCGGTATCTATTCAATATAGTGACTA
>JAUCMS010000196.1:0-14754 GCA_032357445.1 Enteromius radiatus | reverse complement strand
GATTGCTCACATCCCCTGCACAGCCTGGAACGTAACATTTATAGCGATGATCCGCCATTGTCGACACTGTCTTCGGATGACTCGTCTCGTCTGCGCAGGTCCGGCTGGCCTAGAGCAAGCATGGGCGGGTATATGCAAATGTGGTGAGCGTAACTATTACGCTGTTCAAAACAGTCTGTGTTGTGTTGGAATTTGACCTTTTTTCAGTCGTCTTTTGCAAACACTTGATTTATATAACGATGGTGTTTGAGACTCACAGTATGTTATGTGATGTCCATGTACTGAACTGTTATTATTCAACCATGCCAAGGTCAATTCATTTTTCCATTCTATGGCACCTTTAAGAAAGTTTTCTTGAGCATCAAATCAGTAGCAACACGTTAGGTGTTATGGCTAAATACTGTAATTTACTTAACTGATATAATGTTAATATACCAACCTTTTGAAGAACTGAAATATGTTTTGTACCTTTGTAATACACTGACAACCAGCAAAAGCAGATGGTGATGATAAATTCACATGATGAACCAAAGCTCATCACAAGCAGCTTTTAAATATGAACTTAACAACAATTAGATGTAACATCAAATTTGAAATGCAAGGCAGGGAACTGGCAGGGAATTTACGGTTATTGACTATAAACAATATGCTACCGTAAAATACAGTTTTTCACCATAGATAGTAAGGGATCTTACTGTTAACTATTTAACAGGTTTTTACAGTCCAATTCACTCACATTTTTTAGAGTGTACAATATACTGCCCTACAAAGCAAAAAGGCAGTAATTGCATTTTTGGTCAAAAATGAGTTATTATCATTTTCATGACATTCAAGGCATCCTTTGTTATGTAACAAAATATCTTATCTCAAATGTGTGTCGTTTTGTAGAAAAATGGTAGTCATTTGTACAGTAACTGCAAAAAGCTGGATGACAGGATAACTTTAAAGTAATTTTTCTCAGTTCTGCACTCGGCGTAGTTACTGCCTTTTTGCTTTGTAGGGCAGTATAGATGTCTTGACGCTTACCTGGTAATGTCATTCTCCTGATACGTGGTCCTGTAGAAACCGACCAGAGAGCCGTTGAGCCAGCCCTGGAAGTGTAGAGTGAGGATGTAATGCTCGTTTGTGCCAGTGACGCTCAGTTGCTCGGCTGCCTCCACCACCACATACTCCTGTGGCTTGTACTCAAAGCATTCCTTCACCTGGACAGGGGTCAAGCCGGACGGGCCACTGCGCTGCAGAGAGGGCACCGCGGTGACAAAGGTCTCTCGGATGTGGAGCCACAGGTGCTGACTGGGCTGCATCAGGGTCAGATGGATGGACACGGTCCCGGTGTAGATGTCTGTGTCGAGGTCGGGCTCCATGTGCAGGTCATAATGGAAAGGTACCATGTAGTCAGGTAAACGAAAGTTGTTCCACCCTCCATTTGTGTTGAGGGAAGGTTTACAGGGGCCCAGGTCATCTGGCGGAGTTGGTGTTGTAGGTAATGGTGTTGTCGGTGATGGTGTTGATTTGGGTTCCTCTACGGATGAAGAGGTCTTCTGGCTCAAACCAACTCCGAGTCCCACAGCAACACCTGTGACGATGACGACGGCGCAGATGATAGCAGCATGCTTGCCTCGGATAAAGTACCGCTTTTCCTTCTTTTCGAACTCCAGGCTTTCCATGGCGAGAGTTAGAATGTGTACAAACACTCAAAGTTCAGAAAGTCAGAACACTCTCTTCCTGTGACACACACAAACACACACACACACACACACTCTCTCTATCCTTACTCTTTCTTTTGCCTCCAAAGAGAGAAAACAGCTGTGTCTGGATTCCCAAATGTGTGGACATATGCAGCCCTGCACACGCTCAAGCAGGGCAGCCTGTGGGAGGCACAGAGGTTAAGGCAGGAGTTCAGTTTCACCACAGTCCAAAAAGTTTGCTCTGGTCTCTGTAAGGTCAGAGCCACGCGTTGTCAGAATGTCTACGCTGGGAGGTGATCCTCTAGCTGTAGTGTGGCAAGTCCTCACTCACCAAATCTTATCCTGACAGCACTGATACATAGGGGACAGGGGCTCAATTTGCACCGCCCTTCAGTTAAACATAAATCACAATATGTTAATCAGCAGTCAAAGAGGAATGATCACAAACAAGCATCAGCGAGAGAAGCGTGGGGGAGGGAGGCATAGGAAAGCAGAGTAAAAATGGAAAGGGTTATTATGGGAAGAGGATGGGGCTTATGGGAGTGATCTGGAGAATGTTACGAAACTGACGCAGTTTAGAGCGGATAGAGAAATTTTATCCAGGACTGAAACTGTAAATTATGAACAGTTTGGTCAGACATTAGGCTACAGCAGCTTTAAGTGGGCTGAAAATATAATACTATCCATTATATCCAATCATATGTATATTAAAATTAATTAACTTCTCAAATTTTACATTTCAATGCAAACACACAAAAAAACAAACACCTAAATTAGAAATAATTATATGCTTCTGACATGTTTTTCTTGCCTTTTTGTCATAGGGCAGGCAGGACAGGCCAATACAAAGAGCATCCCAGGCCAACCATGGGATCTGTTCTTTAGAATGAACCATAAAGACTACAAGACTAACTAGAATGACTTAACGCATCCCCTTCAAAGTAGTAAATATTTGGATAATTATATGTGGTAATTGGAGCTAGATGTTACTGTTTAGTGCGATGATCATAAGTTGTGAGTTTGAGAGGCCATCACAAAAACTTGGGGCTGATCAGCCCAAATTCTTAATAAACCCTCAGATTAATATTTTACTGGAGTCATCAGGATTTTTGTATATGAGTGCTGCAAGGTACTGTAGTTTAAAACAGTTATCATCAAATTGTTAGTTATCATAATCATAAATCATTTATCAGTTTGTGCGAAACATTCCTGGTAAAAGTAAAATAATAAGGAGCGGTAACAATGGTACTGTAAATGCTTTATCTGGGTGTATGATAAAAGAAAGATGGGAAGATGTTACATGCTGTTAAGATGAATAATCACTCACTGAATTTCATCACTCTATTTGACTATAAATGGCCTAGCAAAAGAAATTAGCTCAGCAAAATGGTGATCTTGTACCTTTTTTGGCCTATACTATCTACACTACTACTCTCACACACACAAAAAAAGATTAAAAAGTATTTTTATAAAACATTCATTTTCTGTAATACTCAATGTAGCCTTTGTCAGTACTGTATATGGATGACAAAAGGTCATCTATAAGCCTTGTATGTGACCTTTATTAGACTATAGATATTACTAGTTCATGTGAGGGAACATCAATTTTGACACTTTTCAAAAGTACAATTTCAGTTCACTAGCTCCTTTAGTCCTGAGGTGTCTTTAGCTCAGAGCTGCCATCTGGTGGTCATAGCTGAGTACATAAAAATAAAAAAACTCTCACTTGAGAAAATATACACAACATTATGGCCATTCATATGAAAAAAGAAACTTCCTGAAATGATAAATATATAATTAGAATGTTTCAGGTGTGAGTTGACATGGAGACATGAGGTTTTTGTCTTCTTGGCAGTGGGTTGTCAGAAGCGTGTCTCTGTGGCAGCTTCTGTACGGCTGTCCTGTCTCTTTTCATTTTGTCTCTGCTGGCTTTGGGGATTTTCATGACTCTCTTTGGAGGGGAGAGTGGTCTAGTCATGTTTCGACGTAACAAAGAAGGTATCACCTTAGATTTCTGGTTGGGTTTCCTCTTTGTATTGTTTGATTTTGCAGTTGTTCGCTGTTGGTTTTTAGAGTCTGCATATTCAGCCATTACGCCGACCACATTCAGACTGACAATGGCCTCTGAAATCCCTGCCATGTTTTGCGCTCTGCAGCGGTACTCCCCCGCATCGCTATACGATATTCCATTCAGACTGACCGCTGACCAGCGGATTCCCACACGTGGAGACTCTTGTACATCTGCAGGCAGTTAAGTGATTATGTGATCAGACATTAAATCAAAAGAACGAAGATAACTCTCACTTAAGTGACGGTTTACTAGCTCATAAATGTAAAACATTTGCACCAGTGTGCTTTGTAAGATAATATTTAAACACAAAAGGTTTAAAACCAAGTACACTACAACTAAAAAGTTAATTATTTTAAGTGTGCAGAGTTCTAATGGTAACTTACAGCCAGAAAGTTTTCTGGGCAATCTTTCAGTGTCCATGCTGCTTTGCATCTGCTTACAACAACCTTAAAATAAAGGAACATATACTGTACATTGGAGTATAATTATCAGTAATTTACTAATTTAATTTCTTTTGTATTTATATCAGCATAAAAATAAATTTTAGAAGGTATTCAAATTTTATATTCACATTTGAAGTTTTTAGTCTTTCTAATAAAATAAGAAATGTGATATATATATATATATATACAGAAAGAGACAAAATTGTGTATTAGTGCTTTTTTTGTATTATTTATATACTATTATACAGTATATTTTTTAGATTTGAAATGAGCTTAGACTTTAAATTAGCTTATATTTAGATTTTTATTTCGTTTTAACAACCTACAGTACATTTTATTTAAAATCAGTTGTCATAGCGTCCTTTAAAAATTTAGTTTAAGGTGTTCATCTAATATATATTTAATTTATTTCAGCTATATTTCAGCTAACAAAAAAACACTTAAATAATATTATTTTTGTTTAACAATAATAATTTATTTACTATTAATATTATCCACTTTCATTATTTCTTATATTTTGAGTTTTGCATTTTGTTATGTGCTTTTGTTTTTTAATTAGTTTTAGTTACTGTATATGTTTCTAATTATACTTTATTCACTTAATAATAATTTAAATGAACAAAAACAAATAAAAATATACCACATGAGTGTAGAATGAAGATTACCTTGTTTAATAAGGTTGGGTATGGCAGCTTTGATCCACATAAGTGTTGGGGTTGGGTGTCCTGTAGCTTCACAGCGAAGTAGGATATTGCTACCCAGTAGAGCTGTGATCTTGGTGGCAGAGGTCACCACATAGGGCCTGCGGCAGCGAGTGAGCTCCACGCTCTGAAAGGGAACTCCAGCAAGATTTGGCGGTTCACTACAGGTCAGGAATCGATCCAACAGGACCAGAGAAGTTTCTGGGGCTTTACTAATGTCAAGCAAAGTGGAAAGCCTACAGTCACACACCCAGGGGTTGTCCTGAAGACCTACAGAAGGGATGTTAAAGAAGAAGAAGAGGTTGATGACACATTTGGTCTAAAGAGGTGTGCACTGATTACATAACCTGTTCTCTCCAGTATGACTAGATTAATCAGAGTACAGAGCTTTGGTTTCCACTGGAGGAACGCAGTGAGCCAACAAAAGACTAAAGACTCTCAGATTGCACTTAGATATCACATGTGTCTGTGTGAACCAGCCAGGTTGGGTAAATATTTAATGGCCATGAGACATTAATGACTTAATCTGGTTTTGTTGGCAGTGTCTGTGTGCATGCGTGTGTCTGTAGTTTTGTGGGAGCCAATCAGGGTGTGTTACTGGATTGTTATGTGCTAAAGACATTTTCTTATTTATCTTGGCTCACTAAAAACACCAGGATCCAAATGTCAGAAACCACACAGAAAATCTGGCATTACAATTCTAATTTAAACTGTAAACCCAAACTGTATGACTTTCTTTCTTTTGTGGAACGGAAGATATTTTGAAAAGAATGAGGGTTTTTGTCCATACAACGGAAGCTGGTGATCACTGAAACTGTTACCAACATTTTTTAAAATATCTTGATATGAGGAAACAAGAAAGTCAGACAAGTTTGGAATGACACAAGGATGAGTACATTTTTGGGTGAACTATCTCTTTAAATAAAAGGTTTTAGGTTAAAAGGACCATCAAAATAATGTGAAACCCTAAATTTGAATGTTTTTGAATTTTTATTTTTAAGTAGTATACTAATAATATGTTTCACTACAAAATACTTAGAGTCTAGGTTGATATAATTTTCAACCCAACTGTATATTTACAGTACCTTGTATTGTTGCCAGTACCATATGCTATATGCAGATCACTGACAAGCAGTAGGATATCTAGTTATCAGACATTTGCTTTCTTCATTTTAGTTCTCATCCTACAGCCAAACAACTGATCTACAGTGTGGTGTTTCACCTAAAACCACAGAGCCTTGGGCCTGCGAGCTGTCACTGAGTGGCCAGAGAGCAGTCAGATCATTGGGCAGGGTGCTCAGCCTGTTGCTCGAGAGATCCAGATAAGTCACATTGGCAAGGTAACGAGCAGCCAGGGGTGGGATTCGTGCCAGGCGGTTATTGTGCAGTCCAAGTGTTCGGAGGCGGGGCACATCCCTGAGTCCCTCCCAGGGGAAGGAGGACAGGAGGTTCCCGTCCAGTCGTAACTCATGAAGGAAAGACAGGTTTGTGAAACTCCTTGGATGCAGAACAGTGATGGAGTTATATGTAAGCCACAAATAAAGCAGTTCTGGCATGCCAGAAAAAGCACCTCTGAAGATCCTGGAAACAGAGGTGCGCTCAAGACGAAACTTTATTGCATCACTTGGCAGATCTACTGGAATAGCAGTCAGTGCTGGGTTTTTACATAGCACAGTTCTAAAGGGAAAAACAAATTTAATGGTAAATGCTCATTGTATTGTTTTATACAAATAAAAAAGTCCTTCAAAATAGAGCTCAATATACTGTTAATATATAAAAGGAAATTACTGTATAGATTTTTCATAAAACTCAACAACTTACAAATCACAGGAGCACAGATTGACCAGGCAAAAAAAGATTATAGAAATACCCATTTGACTGTACCTGAGTCCCTCGGCATTGCTGCGGCCATGGAGCACACAGGTGCACAGAGATGGACATGATGGACTCTGTGCACAGACCACCAAAGCCAAGCACAAAGCGAGGTCTGCATACAGAAGTGGATGCATCGCTTTAGAGACACATAAAGCATCTCACACACTACTGACCCTAGAAAGAAATACCAGTCTCTGTCTGTGCAGGACTGTGACTTTCCCAAACACTGCCGTAGATTAAGACAAACACTAAAAGGATTAGTTCAGATTACTGTGGTAAGGAGTAGATCAGCACCTAGTCAGTGTAGCCTGGGACTGATGCTTTACAATAATAATAGAAGTACAGCGGAAGATTAATTAAATTACATTTCACAGAGACAGTAGCAAACTGGATTTAGCTACACAAAATTTGGATGCAGAGTAATTTGAATAAAACATATATATATATATATATATATATATATATATATATAGGTGCTGTCAAACGCGATTAATTGCATCTGAAATAAAAGTTTTTCTTTACATAATTATTATTATGTTATTAGTATATATATTATTTTTCCCCAGTAAGATATGCATAGGCCTATTTGAAAAGTTTAAGGAACTCTGAAGATTTATTTGCCTCTAAGACCAATCGATGGTCTAATGAAATATAACGTTAATCTAATAATATAGCCTACTGCACTGATCAGTTGAACCTATACTGTAAATGAGTGTCTATCTAATGGTTTCTCAGCTCAGTTTTATAATGCATGTTATAATTTTTACTAATTTCTGTTACATATCCGTAATATAGTTTGTGTATAATAACATTACACATACAAAAAGGAGAAAGCTGCTTTTGTTGCATTTTGTTTTGTTTGTGTACTTTCGATTCCTAGAAACAGTAAGTAATTTTGATAAACAATGACTTAAATTGATTGAGAAAGATTCATTTATCTCAAAACTACCCAAGTACCTGCACTGAGAAGTTTAATTTTCCGCGTTCCTGTACTGCTCAGAGCTGGGTTTCTCTCTGGGGAAGTTCTCAATACTCGGAGTACTCAGAATCAGAATCGAAGAACTCTCTCTCTGCCGCTCCGATTAGTTTATATACTGCGTTGCTTGGTAACTACTTTGATGCTTTGGCTTCTTGTGGAGCTTTTACGTTAGTCGAACTAACTGTCTAATTCTGCTCAATAATTGGGGATACAATAAGGTACATTAAATAAATAGATAAATAAATACTCCATCTTGTCATGATTCACAGGGTGGTGTTGGAGTCCCTCCCTCTGCTCTCAGATGACTGCAGCAGCAGACAGCAGCGCGCTCTCTCTCTCTGACCGACAGCAGCAGAAGCATGGCGGCGATGGAGACACGGGAGTGCGAGACGGAAGGCTGTCGCAGCGAAGCTAAGCTCCAGTGTCCCACCTGCATCAAACTCGGAATTCAAGGCTCATACTTTTGCTCTCAGGTGAAGCTCTGACACTTTGCTTTAAGAAACAAGCGAAGCTTTCGGGTTTTCTCGCTCATGTCACGCTGCCGGCCTACGGGACTGAGCTCAGCGTTAGCTAGCTAGCTCTCCTAACCCTAAAAATACCAAACAGGCACTTTAAACCTTACTCTGAGCTTTGACGTTTGCATCAAAGTTTATGCGTGAGGATTTTCAGCATGGCAGATTTGTCTGAGATGTTTAACCATAAACACGGAGTGCAAATGTAATTTGCGAGCTGTTTCTTTGCTCAGCGTGCTTTAAATGACTTCAGCTCAACGTGGCTCGCGTGCTGTTCAGTTGTCAAATCATCACATCAACCCTTTAGTTATTTTGAAACGATGATCGGTGCAACCTGTACGACAATCTACCTCTTACCCTACCTCATTTTTTTTCTCGTATGATTTTGCTGTGTCTCAAACCCTAATGAACTGCACGGATCTAGACAGCATTGTGGGCATCATAAGTGTTTTGCCCATGAAGTTCAAAAATGCTATCCACGTTGAGACAAAACCTAAAAGTGTCCAGAAAAGTGAAATGTCTACATGGCGTTTTTTGGGAATAATGTTTTTTTAAGAAGCCTGCTCAAAAATGCTGTCTAGGTAGACAGCTCATTACATTTTGAGACACCTCCCTGGACTCAAGCACCTGTTGCAGGGCAGATCTGCTGTGCTGCTTGCCCAGTTGAGAGGCTGATATGATGACAGGGTGCTGCCAAGCCCAATGTATCTGATTTAACATTTCCACCAATTCCATCTGATTCAGACTTTTGCCCTAATAAGATGAGCCACTGTAACTCACCCTCATGTAACTGTAAACCGGTATGAATTCCTGTCTTCTGTAGAACATTATTTAAATTGTAAGTCAGTTGTGTTCAATGTAGCTTGGCCACCGACATTCTTGATAATATCCTGTTTTATGTACCACAGATGAAAGCAAGTTATACATGCTGATTTTTATTTAGTGTAAAAAAAAAAATTTGAACAGTAGTATAATTTTGTACTAACATATAAATGTCTGAAAGTACATTTATAACTTGAGTAATAACTTGAGTTTTGTATGTATTTAGGAATGTTTTAAAGGCAGCTGGGCCACCCACAAACTGCTCCACAAAAAAGCAAGTATGTATGTTTGATTCACTCTCAGTGTTGAGTGATGTTCAGTTGTGCATTTGCATTTTGTATGTGGAATACAAATCACGTCTTGCATAATGCCATCATTAATATCTGGCTTTTCATTTGCAGAGGAGGACAAAATAAAAGATGATGGAAAGAACTGTGTGGAGAAAGAAATCAACACAGACCCATGGCCCGGGTACAGATACACTGGTAAACTGCGACCCCACTATCCACTGGTAAGGGTGCATGATAAATGACAGCATGATAATTACAGAAAACAAATGTATCCATTCAAACATTGAGTTTCATCTCTTTTTTTTTCTTGGTTCTTTTAGACTCCCATGCGGCTTGTTCCTAGCAACATCCAGAGACCAGACTATGCAGATCATCCTTTGGGTAAGATCACAAATCCCTTCAAACATAATTTAGACCTCATTCTGTAAATCATGCGCTACAAAACTCAGATCAACCTTTATCATCAGGACCGGCTGTCTTGCTCCATGCCCTTTAGCTGAAGCATTGTACTTTTCTAACAGAGTGCCCTGTTCATTATTATGCCTGTGTGAAGTTTCAACTTTTGACCCTTGAAACGGCCCAGGCTTTTAAACTAATGGCCTCCATCTCATCAGCTGAAGTGTCATTCGATTCTTAAATGGAAGAGCATTTAGTGCAGTAGCACACGTCTGATCAGATTAACCACAGTTTCATGTAAATGCATCAAGATGTGCAAGAATAACCTCTGTTTACAGAAAACTCTGTTATTTGTTTGGTATTTTGTTGGTGCATCGTTATTATATGGAATGTAACGCTCTCATAATCGTTTGATTATGAAAGAACGCCTTTATGGGGTGTTTCAGTTTAGTTGATCTTATTTTATTTATTTGGTTAGTTGGATGGATACGCACCAAGAATAAAAGGTTTCATATGGTGTGACATATGTGGCCCTAGGAACTATACGAACACATGATCCACACCTACTGTATGATTTTCACAAGTCCTATTTAAATAGGACAACATTTAATTTCAAAGTCTTAAGATGTCTTAAATAACTTTTCCTAATAAAGGGTCTTAAAGTCATAAAATGTGTTGAATTCAGATGGGTCTTAAATATTTTTGGTCACATTACAGCTAAAATATACTGAATGTTTACAATCATTGGAAAGACAGTTTTTTCCCCTCCCCAACGAGTAATATAGAATGAGCTACAGCTGATTAGCCTTCTAGCTAGTTTAAAAAGTTTTTTTTTTTTTTTAAATAGCTTACATTCAACATAAACAATGACTGATAATGGTCACATGATTCCTCAGAAGTCATTCTAATATGATTATTTGCTACTCAATCAATTCTTTATTAAGATCAATGCTGTAAACGGAAATTCTTAATAGTTTTGTGGAAACGGATACTTTTTTTTTTTTAATACTTCATCTGATGCAAAAATCTTCTCTTACTTAATGTCATTGTCATTTTACTCCAATTTAATGCATCTTCACAGAATAAGATTAATTTCTTTTTAAAAAATCTTACTACTTTAAACATTAGTGTATTAATATAATTTTTTTTATCACGAATCTGCTAGTTACTCTGCTAGTAGTGTATCTCTGAACTGTGAAAAATGTGACGCTCTTAAAGAAGCTGAAATGCATGTTTAAATGCAACTTGAGTGTCCACATACTTTGGGAGCCCTGTAAATGACACTCATGATGGAAGGATATATTTCAAATACATGTCTTAATATATATATGTCTTTGTATAGAATAGAGATTACACAAAAATGTTTTTCTTTCTTATAGTATAGAAACATCTCTCATGAATCACTGTTTTGTGAATAAATGCTTATTTGTCCTCCATTAACGGATGCCGCAGAGACTTCCCGTAAGTAACCATTATGGTGGTGATTAGTTGCTATTAGGCTCCTGTAGTTACAGCTTTTCATTCCTTTGTTATTAGCTCATCCTTGAGTCTTCAGGCCCCGGCTTTCAAACAGTAGAATAGTGATGAATTGAAAAAGCCTAACGTCTTCAAAAGCATCCAATGGTTAGGTCAGGAGTGTGTGCGTATCTTTAGGACTTCTTTGTGAGAGCGTGTGTGTGATGGTCCAGAAGTCACCTTATACACGTTTCCATTTACCTCCGTGTATGTGTGTGTGTTGGGGGTGGGCTGCTGCAGTGTGTGTCTGAAGCTCTTCTCTCGCTCTGTGCAGCTGCAGAGGTTGGGTTGTTGGCAGGTACGAAGTCCCGCCGCTTCCCATGTGTGTCCGGCCGGTGGTGTCCTCTTGTTTTAACAGTATTACAGGGAGCGGCTTGCTCCGCAGTGGGTGTATGAGTGTATTTTTGTGAGCAAGAGTGTGTCTGTGTAGTAGCATGGCTCTGTCTGTTTCTGCATGGCTGATGTCGTTAATCAGCTGGGGCTAGAGGTGGGTGATATGACCATTGTTGTATTTGTATGAGTAGTTATTTTGCTGGGAATTCAATGGAGAATGGTTAAACTAAGTTTTTTTGCACATCCTACTCCGTCCTTTTGCATTACTCCAAATTCCTTTGTTGATTTCATGTAAATAAAGCAGCTGTGCAAGTTAATAACAATGCAAATGTATCCACCTTGGTGCAAATGGTACACTACAGGTCAAAAGTTTGGAATAATTCAGATATTTTGAATGTTTACCAAGGCTGCATTTATTAAGTACAAAATAAGCAATATTGTTAAATATTATATACATTTAAAAGAACTGTTATCTGCTAGCATCATTACAAGAATCATACCCTCGTCATAAGAGACTTATCGTCTGTTGTATTATAAAATGTAATTTATTCCTGAGCTGAAATTTCAGCATCATTACAGTTTTCAGTCACATGATCTTTCAGAAATCACTCTCATATGTTCTAATATGGTGTTGTGCCACCTTATAATTTTAAGGAAACTGTGACAAATTAAGCATCCTTGCTAAATGGAAGTATTATTTTCTTAAAATTTGAACACCAGATTTTTCAGTGTCAGTGCATGATGATTTCCACAAAAATATTAAGCAGCAAAAACCGTTTTCAACATTGATAATAAGAAATGTTTCTTATGAAGCAAATCAGCATATTATAAGAATTTCTGAAGGATCATGTGACACAGAAGAATAGGGGTCATGATTGCTAAAGATACAGCTCCAGAATAAATTACATTTTATAATATGATTGAAAATAAGTCTCTTATGAGGAGGGTATAAGTCTTATTTCAATAACAAAAAAAAATCTTAATTATCCAAGCCTTTGATCGGTACAGTATATAATCTCTTTATCTTCATTGCCACGTGATATATAGTGTCATATCGCCCAGCCCTAGCAGGAACTGTCCGTGATTACGTCATTGCCAAACTGTCATGTCCCAGACCTCACTGGATCAGCGACCATGTGCGTGCGTGTGTTTATCTGTAAGAAGTGGTTGTGTTGTCTTCATTAGCTGACTGGAGACCGTGCTGTTGAGATACTGTTGTGGTGAAGGTCAGTAGGCAGAGCTAGTCCATATATTTGAGTGATAGTAAGATGCTTTTGTGGGTAGATGGGTATCTTGTGTATTTTACTTCTCACCAATTCACCAAATCATCACTGCTTGCAGGAATGTCAGAGTCAGAGCAGACCATGAAAGGGACGTCTCAGATTAAGGTCCTCAATGCTGAAGAGATTGAAGGCATGAGAGTTGTCTGCAAGGTAAACCAACATCATATGATACCTTTTGTATAAACAATAAAAACTGAAATGCAACAGTTGAAATTTTGGGTGGTGTGAAAGCCATTTTCTGCCTCTGTATAAACACTAGTTTCTAATTTCAAATTTTAGTTAAGAGAACCCCAGAAAAACACTGTTTAGTGAATGAGACCCATGGTTTGCTTTCTTTCAGCTGGCTCGAGAAGTCCTTGACATTGCTGCCATGATGGTGAAACCTGGAGTGACGACTGAAGAGATCGACCATGCTGTGCATTTGGTAAAATTTCACAATCTTTTTTCTTTTTCTAATCTAAATTTTACAAAGCAGTAGTCTGATTAGAGCAGAACATTTTAAATACAGGTTTTCTAAGGGAAATGTGAAATTTCTTATGCATTCAGATTTTTTTTCCCTGTTGGTTCTTTACTCCAATGCCCACTTTGTACAAGAGGCCCTCCTATTTAAGCTGTACATTTGGTACTTTTGATAAAGTAAAAATGAAAAACTTTCTGGAAGTGCATAATTTTTTTAGTAGTTTGACAGCTATTTTTGACAGTATGCATAATCTGCACATTGAATTTATATATATATATATATATATATATATATATATATATATAATTATAATTTATTATTATTATTTTTTTTTTTTTTTTTTTTGTGAATTTTACTGACATTTGAGTTGGACAGCCTATATGTTGATGCTAATGCCAACCGATTTGATGGTTAAGGCGTGTACAGCGAGGAACTGCTACCCCTCACCTCTGAACTACTACAACTTTCCCAAGTCCTGCTGCACCTCTGTCAATGAAGTCATCTGTCATGGGATCCCTGACCGCCGCCCCCTTCAGGAGGGGGACATACTGAACAGTATGTATCAACATACATTATATAAATGCATCTTCCTTGCTTTATTTTATGGGAAATCTGATTTTTGCGCTCGAGGGCTGTTTTACAGGAACCACCCTCCCTCGAAAATGACATTGTACTTCATATTTCAGTTAGTCCAGATGTAAAACATTCACTGGACATTTGAGATTTGTGCATGACTGTTTTTCCACATGATCACATTTGTCTGAATGCATTAGCTTGTTCTTGCAGAACTCTGTCCAGACTAAAGTTTTTCCTTCTGCTCATTTTCAGTCCCACTGTCAAATGCCATATTATTAAAGCTGTTTATTCTTGTTAATGCCATATTACATAAGTAAACAAAACAAATGACCAGTGACATGTAGATATCTTATCCTAGCTACATGTTTTGTGATTTGTTACATTAATTTAAGTATCATAGGCTAGCACAGAGAACTGCTTCTATTTACATTTAATGCCAAATTTACACTGAACAGACCTCACACTGAAGGCACTATCCAGAGCCAGATGGAATCTGCAGCTTTCTTTTTTCTTTGCATAGAGTGTGAAATTCTGTTCTGAAATATTTTTTTTGATTGGGGGGGGGGTGTCTTGGAAAAGTTAGTCTTGGATGTTATTTATTGATCAATTAAAACTTAATATAAAGTGGACTTGTCTTGAGCCATTTCAAATCGTGAAAGCTGAGCGTCCCGAGTTCGTAGACCGTGCGCGCCATCCACTGATTTCCAGAGCGCCATTTCTTCCCGCGGGACAATCCGCGTGGGAGAAGACGACAGGGGATAGATTCACAATTTAATTTCGTGGTGTTTATCTGTCACCAAAGGCTTAGGG
>JAUCMS010000195.1:0-40395 GCA_032357445.1 Enteromius radiatus | reverse complement strand
TTCCACTTTATTTCAAGGGGCAAGGGGAAGGGGCGAGGGGTAGGCAAAGGGGTAGAAAATAGAATTGGGATTGGGCCAAAGTGTCATTTGTTCAGTTATGTCTCAACTTGACAAAAAACAATACTTTCATAACATGTCAGTGTCTATGTCATGACTCGACATTTCAATGAATTAAATAAGACAATATACAATAAATTACACAATAAATAAAATCAAGATTTTGTCATAAAATAGTTTGACAAAATATTAACACTTAATGACATTTTAATGACAAATTCAGGCCCACAAGGTCCAGGGCCGTGGTTCGATCCAGATCCAACTCCTCCCACCTTACATATGCTTAAACCTACCAATCTCCACCCCCTAGATGTGGATCCAACCACGCCCTCTGGATTTTGTGGGCTGCAGTAAGCCCTACTTGCATGACATAGACACTGACAGGTTATGTTGTCTTGGTAATGTCAAGTTGACATGACAAAGACATGTCATTGCAGAACCGGTGCAGTTTTTCTTAATAATGCATTTTGCAGGTTGCAACAAAATGATTTGTTAATCTTATTTAGAAATAGGTCTGATAATAGTTGAATAAATGTTTACTGGGACTGAAGCAATATGGCTTGGTAAATGTTATATTACCAGTATGAAGACTGATAATAGCTGAATAAAAACAGAAGAATAACTATAAAATAACAATAAGGATTACATCTCATCGGTGGTGGAATTGTGAATTTCCTTAAATTAGTTTGCCATGCATTTCTTTACTTCAACACATTTAAAGGCAAATCATGGTTAATCACATTAACGCAATAAAATGTTGTAATCGATTGACAGCTCTAATATATATATATATATATATATATATATACAAAGCAAGTAAATATACCTTTATAATCTATATTTTAATAATCAGTATGATTTTCTATAGTATAATAATAAACAACAGTAGATTTGCCATTTATGTTTTTTGGAAATTTATTGTCTCACATCCAGACATTTTGAAAACAGTGTCTATTTACATTAAATACAAATAGCATGCCTTGTTGGCAGAGACTATTTACACTAACTCCACCCAGAAATGTGTGATTAGTGTGAACATTACACAAACGCTTATTTGCCATCAGATCCAGTGGTGCAGATGATAAAACGTGTGTTGTTTTTATTCTAACGCGATTGACCCGGGTTCAAAATTTGCCTTTTGGAGAACTTTTTCTCTCCCTTTTTATTGATTTCAAATCACGATAGAAAAGCATTTATTTTCAATAAAAATTAAGGAAATAATAAAAGAAATGTAAGTATCGGATTAGTCCATTTAAGAAATAAATGGAACAAATGACACTGTCATGTACTAAAAACTCCAGTTCAGTGACACACTTATACATATACATGCATACACAATATACACATATAGATATATAGAGATAGATATATGTATGTGTGTTGTGTGTGTGTGTGTATATATATATATATATATGTAATCTTTTTTAATCTTTCAGTTGTTTTTAAGACTGTTCAGTAATAAAGCGCTGCAGGAATATGCAGGAGTATATCTGACGATAATATAAAGATGTAATGCATGCCTAACCTCAATGCACAGTAGAGCGAGGGTCATCCCTCCCACCAGCAGAAGATTCTGTTTTCCCCACCAGACGATCTCATCCAGACATCCATTGGTGTAGATGAGCCGACTCACCACACTCTTCTTCAACTTCTGGCTCCCATAGCCACACATTGAGTTGAACATAGTCTACACATAAATAAAGAGTTTAATTATTTCACTAATTTATTAAAAACTAGAGCAAAAGTATTATTTTATTTACCTATAGGACAAAAACATTGTGCTGGGAAATGACTAACCCAAAATTAGCTGCGTAACATACAAGCATGCGTGTGTATTTATACACATAATAATAAATATAATTAAAATACACACATGTATTATAAACATGAAAACATTTGTTTTGGATGCGATTAACTGCCATTAACTGTTGCCCAGCACTAAAAAAAAAAAGAAAAGACTTGTTTTTGGAGTTAGTAACACTATACTAACATTACTAATATTTGATTTGTAATGACTAATATGTGACCTCATTCTTTAGCCGAGTGCAGCAGGAGAAGGGCACTCCATAGGCCTCCAGACTGGGGTTGTGGTCAGACGCGTTGAAGTAAATGTTTTTAGACCAGTCTAAATAGGACTCCACGCCACAGCACTTGAACTACAGGAGATGTAATAATAAATCTTGACTTATTTTAAAATGTAAAAATGTCACATTAAGTATTTTTTAACTGTACTTTTGTATACAGTACGTGTATATATAAAGTTCACTCACCTTTTTCTGTATAAAATCAATCACATTTTCCAGGTCCTGATCATCACGATAGCGAACAATGGCCTTCAACATCAGCAGCTCTGTCCTCTCTTGAACCTATACCAACAACAATTGAAAATAACATCACATAAGTTCTCCAAGATGGCTTTTGGTCCAAAGTTTGTTCTTGCACTGTGAATTCTTCACCTTTTCAGAGAACAGAAGGCCCAGGACAGCGGCCGTTATTTGAAGAAGTAGAATAGCCACCAAAATGCCTACAAACTGGAGAGAGATGATTTATTTGTAAATATATGAAAACTAAACATCATACGTGCGACTAAAATGGGCTTGTCACAGACCATGTTGAGCAGCAAGGAGATGTTGCGCAGAGCTCCGAAACAGCCGAAAAACGTGATGGTGAACATGAGAGAACCCACGATGATCAACAGCAGTGCTGGATCGGCCATCAGCGTGTCCACTGCATCTGTGAAGCATTAGCCAAGAAAATATACATGGGTAGTTGACTTCATTAACAATACAGTATAATGTAATATGCACACATATTTTGTGATTTGTACATTTTTGCAAGCTTGTTTCATTACAAAAGACAAAAGAATATGGTAAGTGTTGTTTAAATACCTGACTCTTTGGCAACTTTGGCATAGATTCCAACAGCAATTAGAACAGCACTGAACACCTTTAACACAACAACACTCATTTGACTAAAATGTCTTCAACACATACATTTCATTCAGATTTACTCAACAACATACAGTAAATATAATTTAATATGCATATATTTTACATGTATATAGCTAGGATAAATTATTCTAGTAAGGTGGAATACGTTTTTGTTGAGCAGATTTTACTTCATCTTGATTACCTTTGTTAACTTTAAAGGTCCTATAACATTTTCTTTAGTTCATATAATGTGTTATTTTGAAGGGATATACACTAATAATTATTTTGAGATCGCATGCACTCCATATATGTATTGCCATCTTTGATTTATAATATATACACACTATCTTAATTAGATATTATAAAAACATTTGTTTGTTTTAATACACATTTAACAACATTAAACATGTCAGATTAAAACTGGAGGAAATCTAATGCCATTTTGATGCAAATGAACAACACTAAATGCAACAACGAATTAAATGTAAAACGTTAGATATATAAGTTAATTATATATTTTAATTGATTTAATTTACAATTTATTTGACTGATTCAAGTGAAGGTTCAACGTGGCCAAGCTTTACTCATAATACTGCTACAAACATACTGTATTTGTTCATGATGAGGGAGACGTCCTTAGAAGTGAGTCACACAAGTGTCGTAAAGAATCAGCCAAAACGATTTTTATCCTTTTAAAGAAAGTGTACCTTTAATGAACATTAACCCTCTGCATAAACGACACACTTTACTTTTCACTTTCGCTTTTATTTCTAATCCTATGCAATAAGAAGCAAAAAGAACTACATAAAACGCACATAAATCACCAGACTGATTACAAGACACGCTCTTACCCAGAAGATGTAGCAAAACACAAATAACGTGTATTTCACGGCTCTGAACGACTTCTTCCTCCTGGTTTTCATCTTACCTCCGTGTCATTAAAAAAACAAAGGCAGCTCTTTATTTTTCCTAGGTTATATTAGTGCTCCAGGTTATTCCCCCCACTTTCGCCATAACGTGTAGGAGCCTGCTCAAGGTTTTCGCATACCTGTCTGTCATGCCTTTCCATTAAGATGTCAGATTTTTTATTTTTTTTTGGGGGGGGGATATAATGCACAGCACGTGAAACATGAGTGAGTGATATGGTATTTACCCATCATAGGCCACATATTATTATTCAATTGGTATTAGTATTCAATTGGACATTTAAGCAATTTTTATAAACATGCCTTAGATTAAGCATTACTGCATCACTGCATCTTAAGACAAAACAAAGGCACTGGCATGTTTTAAGACAACCTGATCTCACAGAATTGCGTGAAATAACCACGAACTCTTAATGTATAAGTCCGTGTTAGTATCACGTATCGAAAATTGCGTGATACTACCACGTAAAAGATTACAATGTAATTCAATCAACCTGATCTGTTTAAGATCAGGTAATGCAAGTTTCATTCAGTTGAAACTGCTTACATTTTAGTCTAAGTCTGTGAAATGGAGGATTAAGTTAAGATATAATCTATCTCTTAACTGTCAGAAATATGAGAATGGAAAATAAACCTATACTGACTGAAATATAACACAGAGCTGGAACACAAGAAGTAGGGAAGCTGATATTTGAAGCCAAAATTGTTTAACAGAAGTAGAAAAATGAGTGGGTAAATATAATGTTTAACTTGGCTTATATACGTATTACTAATAGCATTTAATTATTTTATTAACAATTTACTTTATTATTAAACAAACATGTATTTGGCACAGTTCTAATAACTCATGTGCTGCAGAAATGAGACTGACGTAATGTCAGGAGTTACAACTGTTTACTGAAATGTATTCATATTCATTGCATATCAGTTGTAAGCCATCAGGACAACAACCAAATTAAAGTGCATTAATGCGTTTAAGTTAAATTTAAAATGTTATTAAAGGTAGGCGATTGACATCTTGAATGTAATTGGTGCCTTTAGCTGTCCGTCTGGAGTCGGCTCCTCCCACTGTCGCGTCACTAGTCTGACTGTAAGCGGATTGGGTCTGTCCAGTCAGCGAAACTATACTAGACATACTATTCATGTTATTATTCATACACCTGTGTTTAACCGCATAACTTTACACTTTGCTTTTAAGCCGCGATGTTTACCATATTTACAAAGATAAAAGACCGCGTCGAGGCTTTTTTGAACGAGAAGAATATAGTCACTGACTGCCTCAATAAAATCGAAGAAAAAACAGGCATCAAGAAACGTTATTTAGCGCTCGGTAAGTCCTGGTTTTTATATAAAGCCAGTTTTATGCTCTTTATATTTAATAAAAAAGTGCTGTTATCAGGCTGTTAGTTTGTAATGTAACAGATGGTCAAGTCAGCTGCTTTGATACACATACAGTAGTATTGGCATGTGAAATAAATGACAAATAGTAATAGTTTATTATTAATAAAGAGAAATTAATTAATCGCCCAGGACAGAAAAAATAGCTTCAATTTCTGAATAATAAAGTTCCTCAAAGGGAGATTTTGTCTGACGTTGTGTGACGTAACCAATCCATGACTTCTCCTTCATCCTCTACACTGAAAAATAGCGCTAAAGACTGCATTAGAGGCTTCATCCAAAAACAGCTACCCTGACAGCTAGTTATTTTTTACATGTGATTTGACTGTCTATGCTATAAAGACATTTATGATTTTCTTCCAACAGGTGCTATTGGTGTGACTGGAGCCTATTTATTATTTGGATACGGTGCTTCTCTGCTCTGTAATCTGATTGGATTTGTTTATCCTGCATATTACTCGTGAGTTATGTGCTTTTAAGTTCTTTTTTGTTTGTTTGTTTTTTTTTTCTTACAAAGCAGCAATTGTTGTAACCTAATACATCTTTATTATAGTGTTTTTTTGGTTGCACCAACTTGTCTTGGCTTAAGTGTTCAGATTTCGCTCTGTTTACATTTTTAGTATCAAAGCAATAGAAAGTCCTGATAAGGAGGATGACACACAATGGCTGACATACTGGGTAATCTACGGCTTCTTCAGCGTGGGCGAATTCTTCTCTGACATTTTTCTCCACTGGTTTCCTTTTTACTATGTGTGTAAGGTAGGTAGAACAAGGTTTGTTCTCTGGCTAATCTGAATTGAGAGGATCACATTAGTACCAGCTTCTTTCTGCTAATTAGAAGAAAGATTCTGCCTTTTTGTTGTCATGCTCCATCTGAGAGGTCAAATAGTTAATAATTGAGGACTGCTCTGTTGTTGGTCTTTAGATATCTGCCAGTTTGTCCATATTAGTGTCATGGGCATGTGTTTGCTTGTAGCTCTAATAGTTAGAAAGTCATTTTAAAATCAATCACTACAATTGCATCTTATTGTTTTAGTGCTTGTTCCTGTTGTGGTGCATGGCTCCAGTCTCCTGGAATGGCTCTCAGATTCTGTACAGGCATGTGGTGCGGCCGGTTTTCCTGAAGCACGAAGCCAGAGTAGACGAGATGGTCAACAATATCGGCGGGAAGGCCATGTCAGCAGCTGAGAACGCCACCAGAGAGGGTATGCAACCTCAGAGCTGATTCAAAACAACACTCTTTTCCAGATGGTTTATTATCTCATTTTACAGCACACCTGATAATCAATTAACTAAATAGTCTGAAGATAGGAACATGTTAAGATGGATAACTTTGAATAGATATTGGAACTGAAAACAATCGGCGCCATGACTGACAGCATGAAATAATTGACACATCTGCGATTTCAGATTCACACCTAATAAAAGCTTTGTCCACACATGCTTGCAAAAACGTAAAAAAAACAACAAAAATCAATCAGTTTGCATGCCACTGCTTAGATTGGCCTGCACTGTATTTCATCACATAACTCATGGATTAATGCTGTTCAATGAGGTCACAGAGATTACTACAGGCAGACTGATAGCAAGGTTACAATCCAAATATAGGCACTGACACACAATCCCAATGAAAAAGAGTGAATTTTATTTTAATTTTCTGTGCCATCCAATTTAATAACTATCATAAAATATTCTGTCTAATTAAATTATTTTTAAAAATGTAATGCTTTTAAATATATATATATATATATATATATATATATATTATATAATCTGTGTTGTTAATCACAATTAATTGCATAATACATATGCAGTCACATAATATATGTATGCATGTATATGTATGTACATGTGTTGCGTATATTTATTATGAATATATATATATATATATATAAATACTCACACATGCATGTATATATTTCAGAAAAATAGGCTTTTTATATATTAAATATGTTTGTTTATTTATAATAGAAATTATTTGAATGTAAATGTGGACATCTAAATACATGTAAATAGTTTCAAAATATATGCTGAATGTGTGTATTTATATACATATACATACAAATATACACAAACACACATATATTATGCAAACAAAAACTTTTATTTTGGATACGATTAATCGCAATTAATTGTTTGACAGCACTAAATATAGAGTAATATAATATATAAGTATTATTTTTGAACAAAAACATAGAATTTTTAGTTTAGTCAAAAATGATACACACGATAAAGTTCTAGATCTATGTTTGATATTAAAACATGGTTTAATTTTCTTTTAGGTTGAATTAAATTCCTTACAAATATTAGTACTAGTAGTAGCCCATTATTTTGAGAAGTACATAACATTTGACTATATCATCGTAATATATGTTTGTTAAACTTCTTCTCTCTTCATATGGGAGTTTGTGTAGTAGACAAAACTGATTTTTAAACACAGATTGGATCTTTTTTGGCTGTTGTTGTGTAAAAAAATGAACAGCTCTGGGTGAAACTCACCTTTGTCACTTAGACACCTTGTCTATAGATTTTTATTTGGGGGGCAGTGGTAGCCCAAAAAAATGCAATTCTATTTTTTTCAACGCCTGCATTTTCAAAACAGCCCTTGTGCGGGACAACAGTTTTTTTTATTTTTATTATTTTAATGTATAATAAGTGGATATCAGCTTATAATTTGTATACATCTGTATAAATGTTTTAATCATTGTCCGAATTTTTCAAGCTAGCACTTTTTCTATCTATTATTGTCTCTATTGCAGTTCTTCAGACTCTGGTGAGAAACCGGACTATCGTCCCAGCCGAGCCTGAAGTCCGAAGACTGCCCAGTTCTGCTCCTGTATGTCATCATAATGCTGATAAACCCATACGTTTCCCTGTTCTTTGATTTTCTCCATATTAATCCATCTCTCTGTGCTGTCTCTTCTTGCATGTGTCTGACTCTAGACTGAACCCACCGTTGATTAAACGGTAAGCTTTCAGTGTAAGTGTGAGGTATTTGTCCAAGATTTGAATGTTTATATTTAAAAGTTGTTCTTTCTTTCTTTCTAGGTGGCTACATCGCAAGAGATGCAGCATCATGTGTTGAAGACATGACAGCAGTATCATATGGTCTCATTGTAAAGACCTCATTGATTGAATCTATGCCTGATTTTCACACAGCCATAGTCAGGAGTGAAGTTTTGGACTATATAGTTTAATAACATGGTATTTTTACGGTTCATATACATTAGTTCAACATTGTTCAATGTCTTTAGCAAACATAGAAATGCACTGTAGGAAATTCAACAGACATTCAACATCGTATTTTTATTTACTTGGTAGTAATTTATTGTATTGGATTTTGTAATCTTATTATTATAATAAATGATCATACAACAATAAATTTTCGTATACAACATCTGAACATATTTTTTTTTCTCATACATCATCAGCTTAAGTCCTAAAACTGAATTAAATATATCCAACTATTGAGTTTTTGCAAATGTGCAATAAAAAACCATTTGGTCACTAGCTCATGTTTTTGTTTACACAAAATATTTACTCCATAAAGAATGATTATAGATAGTAGATAATACAAATAACAGAGATTGTGAAAATTATTATTTAAGTTATTATATTTTGTAAAAATATAATGAAATATATATATATATATATATATATGTGTGTGTGTGTGTGTGTTCCAGTATGGAAAAATAAATTGTTCTGCATTCAATCATACAAACCTGTAAGATTGTAGATCATATATAAACTTCTTAAACGTATTACTTGTTTTTTTCTTTTTGTGAGATCGTTTTGTAATGTGCATACTATCCACCCGATCTGCCCTAAGTACTAGGCATCTAGAATTTAGGAGGATAGTATGCACATTGGGACACAGGCTTGTATTTCCTGTAGTTATGTCTGCTGTTTTACTCCGAGTCGAAAGATGGCGACAGTCATCACAAAGATCTTCGTTGAAATCGACGAATCACCCAGTGACGTGTCAGCATAGTAAACAGTTAACATGTGAAGCATGTCCAGTCATTAACTAACGTTATTGTATTTTAGTTTGTGTCGCAGTGTACAATATTGTGCAATAAACATGAACTCTTATAAACGTCACATCTTTGATGTTTAAAATCGGAGCTGGTGCGTCTCCAGTCAGGATGAATTTTGGTTCCAAAAGCAAGAAGCGAATGGTGCTGCCATCCAGACCGGATCCGCCGACCGTGGAGCAGATCATGGAGGACGTGAACCGAGCCTGTCCCAGCGATCCGGTGTTCACCGTTTCACACGATTCTGCTGAAGGTACCGTTACCGGACAGACGACGTTATCTCAGCACTCGACTTGACTTAAAATACTCGCTTTGAAGTTGTTTTTATTTTTTTTAAGCACGTCGTTGTTTTTATCATTATTGTTATTGTCGTTGTTTAATTAGTTATTACATATGTCCCATGAGATATTATTTAATCTTGTAGGCCAACGTCTTTGCTACTGCTAACGTTAGTTGTGTTGGACATGGATGTGGCTGCAGCTTTGCATGTATAATTATAATATTTGGCCTTGACTTTTCAGATCTGAAAGCCAATTCCAGCAGCAGCGAAGTGGAGGTGAGGTACCTGATGAGCAGACGCTACATAGAGCTGCACGAGCGATTGCAAGAGGACCGTGGCGGTCTCGCGCGGCGGAGAGAGGAGCTGCGTGCGGCCGGGGAGTCTTTGGAGCACAGTGTGATGGAGGTGAAGAGGGGCGCTCTGTGACAGCTCGCCTGTTGAACTTCAAATTTGCTCGTTCAGTAGCTGATGATGGAGCATGGCACTTAATTTCCCACCAAAGAGCCTTCTTCTCTTGCTAAGCCTCTGTTCGCTTTTAGGTTCAGTGTAATCATAATAACTCTCTAAATGTGCCACTTGGACACTTTTGACGTCTTCAATTTATGTTTGTGATATTCCTGACTGATTTGTTTGTGATAAATCTACGTGGTCAATGTTAATGTGTTGTGTGTGTCCATTTCTTAAGTTGTATTAATGTATTTCTCATTATTTAATGTAATAGTAAATTACATCTAATTTTCACAATCCAAGCATTCTTGAGTTTATTGTAGACTGTGCAACTTTTTAAACGCATAGCCTTTACATGTTACCTAACAATCATTTAAACACTGCTTACAACTAGTAGTAGGTTGTTTTTTTGTTTTTTTTTCCTCAGATTTGAGGAGATAGGTGGTCTGCCATTTTTATAATAATGAAAGGTTTTGCCACATTAAAAAAGCTGTTAACCATTGCAGTCAGGTTTGCCAAGTCTCCAAACCAGCAGGAATTAGGCTTTTAAATTGTTGCCGTGATAATTTCTATTTGACTGAAATGGTTGAATTTAAATATTTCCTATTCTAACAACTATGAAACTCTGCTAGATATTGTGTTTTATGAAGGAGGAGCACTGAGAAACTTTAGACTCTTGTGTTTATGATCAGTGTTGGGGAAAAGTTATTTTTAAAAGTAATGCACTATAATATTGCATTACTCCTTATCTTACTTAGTTACTTTTTAAGAAAAGTAATGTGTTATGTTACTTTTGCATTAAATATAGGCAGAGTTTGAGTGTCTGTTTTTGATATAAGAAGTTATATTAATATCAAATTAAAAGCACGCCAAAATGTGTCCCAAATAAACCTCAGACTGAAGAAAAAGTAAATATACATCTGTAAAGTAGAATACAGGAGAAAGTTCAATACTCTTCAGCAATAAAAAAAACAATGAAGCAGAATCATTTTTGCTTGTAAGTATGGTTGAACTGGACCATTAAAGGTCAGCAGCTAATAAAATGAGATTAGATACATAAAATAAACTGAATATGACAATAAACATGCAATAATTAAAATTCATTTTGATGAATACTAAATCTGTTTTTTGAGAGATGAATTAATTCACGTCCACATTTAGTCTAGAACTACACTGTATTTACACACCGTGCCCAATGCCTCTGTATTTCTGATTACTCCCAACATATCAGGAGTCAGGAGACTAGTCAGTCAATAAATAAGAAAACAAAGTAACTGGGGTTAAGTTTTAAAAAGTAATGCGTTACTTTACTAGTTGGTAAAAGTAACGTTATTATGTAACTTGTGATGCGTTACCCCCAACACTGTTTATGGTTAATATAAAGTGGTTTTCATATTGAAATTGTTTATGGAACGTAAAACTGACTTTAAACTGTGTATTACAGGTATGGGAGTTTAACTTTTGTTAGTTGGGATAGGGTTGTTATGCAGACCTGGCAACCCTGAACATAGTCTGAATAAATGACATCCACTCAGATAAAGTAAGGACACTGGTTTTATGAGAATGTTTATTTGAGGACACCCTGACCCTTGGCCACAACTGCTGAGCTGTTAGTCTACACCACATTCTTTCAAACAACATTCTGAACCCAATTCATGCTTTGACAAAAACCTTTCAAATATGCATACAATTTTCCCTTTATGTCAATTTGAATTTAACATTGCATCATATTGCTTTATCCTGACCACGACTGGTAAGGGTCCTTATATTGTTATACTGTGCTCTGTCACTGGTCGATTTCAATATCGGCAGAGAAAGTCATTAATGGTGCAATCGGAACAACACACCTGAAATACACTGTAGTTCTCTGTATCATTCTCAGAGCATGTTTTCTTGCTTAAAGACAAATTGAGTAAAGCTGCTATATTACAGATAAAACTAAGCCCATGTAAATACTCTACCTCACCAAATAAGACAAACACTTTTTGTGCTGGCTAATGGGCCATAGTTAAACCTACACTGATCATACGTCTACAATAATTGCTTGTGTAGCTGCAGTTTTGGCAATAGGCTTTGGTTGAATGGAAGCCATTTTAAACATTCTGTCTATTAGAATTCAGCCCAACGTACTGTAAATGGCCAGTATTCGTCTCAATCCGCAGAGTTGCTACTCATTGGCTTGCTTTTAAATACTTAAAGCATACTGTGACTCTACACAAAATGACATTATGAAAGCATTCAGTAAGCAAGAGTATGTACAGCCACTTAATTGCATTACATACATTTTGCTGAACACTCAACAATTACAACAATCTTATATTCAAAAAAATGCAAATGTGTGGGTAGAGATTCATGGTTGTACTTACAGTCTGTCATTTTCAATGAAAAAAGAAACTGCGAAGTCAACATCACGTGTTTACTGTGGATAAGTGAGTATTTAGCATGCTATTTGTAGCAATGGCAGGATTACATTTTGCCTTCTGGGAAGCATTAGACTACAGTTGTATATCAGTATTTACAACATTACCACTAAATATCCATGACAATGACATAGACATTTTGTGCAGATTTTGCCTATTGTAGCTATATTTTCCTGCAGTAATAATAAGTGAAGGCAAGAGGCTGTTTAACCTGTCTGTGTGGCATAAAGGCATGTGCATACATGGTTCTCGTGTGAGAGTACAACAGTCTTTTCCGGTTTGCAGGTGACACATGGTCTTTTAAAGTATTTGTCGCTGTTGTTCGCAGAAATGTTTGCATATTGTTCTAAATGCAGGCCGTGAGTTTTATCCGAGACGAAAATGTGTGATTAATTGTCCAAGTAGCACAAGCAATGATTAATATCACTGTACAAAAGTATAAAAAAATGGGTATGCCCTCATTAGGGGTCATGTTGTGAATCCAGTGAGGTTCTATACTACATGGGTAACTGTTCACATCCAGACTGTAATGACTTTTTTCAAATTGGTAGGACTTCTGATGCACTGGAGACTCATTAAATATCCGAGGTAAAGAGAACCATATCCATTACCACCTGAGTTTTTTTACAGCATCAGGAGCATAGTATTCTGTCAGCCTTGGAACTGATTATGGACTGATTATGCTTCATGTTTTTCGCCTGTCTTCTCTGTCATTGTCTGTGCTTGACCATGTGTCTGTGGAGAGCAGCAGACCATGGGGCTGGGGATGTAGTTGAAAGGTGTAACCCTGACAGCTTTACTGGGTGAGCTCTGTCGGAAATGGCCAACACCACCACTGTGGATACTTTCCACCGACTGAAAGGTGGAGGTTGATGCTGTGCTGTAGGTTTTTAGAGATCCATCCGAATCCCCATCTTGAAGGGTATTCCCAAAGGCCGTGCTTATTTTCCTGGGAAGGGCCATCTTTGTGGCCTCCTCTGTAATGCCAAGAACCTTTTCAATCGTGGGAGAGGTGCTTGAATTTGTTTTGTTGGCTGAGTAGTCCTCAGTTTGAACAGTTGCATCACTTGTTTTCCGTGATGCTAGAGTAATAGTAGGCAGTTTTCCTGGCATCGGTGGTGGCATCTGTTTGACGCCCTCAGGTGAAGGCAACAGGGGCAGTGCGGTGGGTGGAAGGGTGCTCTTTAATATCTGGGGAACATCCTCGTCACGAATTCTCCGCCAGGTCACTTTGTCAGAGTTACGTGATCCAGCTCTCTGTTGCCTCTGATTTGCGTTCCTTTCACTTTTAGCTCGTCCACTTGAGTCAGAGGATGAAGAGCGAAGAGATGAGCGGCTAGTGACCCGACTCAAGACGTTTATGCTTGGAGAGGAGGAGTATCTTTTGAAGGTCTCCTCCCTCTTTTCTCTTGGCTTTGGGCCGGGCGTATTTCTCTGTGAGGCCCTGCAAGGACTTTCCGAGCTTGTACGTCTAGCTGGGCGTTTCGCAGTGACGTCCCTATCAATGGAGATGGCTCTTGATGGAGCCATGCCCTCTCTGAGTAGCTGCACTTGTTTTTGTCCTTGAGTCACAGGCATTCTTCTTGGACCTTGAACTGCTTCCTTCAGCTCTTGACAACGAGAGGAACATAAGAAAACTGCTGGAGCCCCTGGAACTGCTCTTCGAGGTGAGGCATGCTGTGATGTTGGAACAGAACGTGAAGAAGCATCACGTCTTGAGACTTTTGACGACTCTTTAATGAATGTCAGTTGTCTGAGAAAGCCATTACGATCTGATTCACCACTACTTGAATGAGTAGATGTCATGCGAACCAATTCCAATCGATTTGCTGGTAGGATTCTTTTCCCTGACATCTGTGTATTTTGTCTGCTGATGCCAGTGGGCTGGTTGGTTACTAAAGGTGAAATGTTTCTTGTTTGCCTTGATGGATTCTGCATGAATGGTATTCTGACAGGGGATTTCTGTGTTTTCCTGTCTGTAGGAGACTTCGAGTTCTGATCGTTGTTTGAAATGCTTCCTCTTTTGTCCGGTGGACTGCATGGTGCTGAAGCCACTTTCTCTGGAACCTGGGTTGGGGAGGTTACTTTCTTCTGAGGATGCCTGGAAGGTGTTGAACTTTGAGATGATCCCGAAGATGAGCTCTTTGGTATCCTGGCAGGTGGTGTTGAGCTTCTTTTGGGCAATGACAACTGCATGGAGTCCATGGGGTGGCCCAGTCTGTGCAGGCTTCTTGACCTGTGTTGAGCTAGATCTGGATTTTTAGGGGCATCTGCTTTCTGTGTCACTTTTTTAGGTGGTGGTCTTTGAGAGAGGGTTGTCTCCTTCTTGGGCGTGTATATCACTGTTCTACCTCTGAACACCACAGGCAAGTTTGCAACGGGTTTACGAGGGGCAAAATCAAGTGGTTTATTAGCCTTTTTGTCATCTTTGTATACCTTCTTCTCTTTAGGAGTAAAGCTTGATCCAGACATAAATGACAGAACTGATTCAGACTCTGATGAGGGTTCCTGGGACTTTGAAGCTTGTAACTTGGTAATGATCGTATTAGCTCCTTCTTGTATTGCTCTCCATTCAACACTGTTGAGATCAGAGTCTTTGTCTGATGCCATTTCATCAGAATCTAGGTCATTTTCAGGGCTCCACTCGGTTGCTTTCTGAAAAGTAGCTTTCTGTTTGTACTTTTTCTCAGCTTTCTTTTTTCTGGCGGCCTGCTTTTTCTTGTGTTGAGGCATTGCAGATGTTATGCATTTTATCAAAAGATCATCTTCTGAGTCCATGCTGACTGAGCTTGGCGAGCTGTTCTCTTCAAACTGATTATGATCTTGCTGTGATTTTGGAGGACACTGGGGTTTGAATGTAATATTATGTTTATTCCTTATCCACGTATGCAAACGTTTTCCATGCTGTTCCTCAAATTCTGCGTCACTCAAAGAGCTAAGGGAGGAACTCAAAGAGTAGCATGGAGGTGCTTCTTCTAAAATTAGATTTTGCTTGATTTTGTGAAAACCCTTTTGGCAGGACTGGTAATTCTTGACTTGATCTTGTATATTAGCATTGCGTATTACATTAGTCTTGCTTGATTCATAATGCTGTTTCTGTCCCGTCCTATTCATCAGTCCATCCTGTCTGTCCATTTTATGGCAGATGGCCACTTCCGCAGTTGTTGGGTGATGCCTAGATTGAAAGGCTAAAGTGTTTTCCTGTGCATGACTCAGAGAGTAGGTTTTCTGATTTTGGTACACCTCTGTGTTTTGCTTTCTTATGGGAATATCTAACTGTGGCATGCTTTTTGACAGATTCTGTCCTTGCTTTTGAATTTGCCGCACTGGAGACTGGCTTTGAATCCTTTGCTGGGTCATTTTGGCTGCCATCTCTTTACTCTGTATAAGTAATCTCTGAGTGGGTACCATATGTCTGATGGTCTTGTTCAATTGGTTTGTGACTATGTGAGACTGACATGTCATTTTAGTTGGTTTGTGGAAGCGGGAGAACATGCGTAGGTCTTCAATTCTCTTTGCCTCAATGTCAATCAGCTCTTGTGTCTCTTTGTTTCTTCGCCAGTCTTTCATCCCTTTAGTTCTGAGTGGATACTGGAGAGTTTCATCGCTCAAGGAAGTGGTGCTTGAGAAATTGATGGGCGTACCTTCAGCAGAGTCAGTGTAAGAGGAATCATCATGATAGATTTCCTTTGGAGACATTCCGAGCTTTTGTCCAGTACACATTTGATTGTTTTTGTTCTGCAGCACCATATACACTGGTAACTGCACAGATTTTCGACTGCTGAGAACTTGGTTTGAGAGGTTGGGCATCACGGTTGGCCTTACCTTTTTAAACCTAGAAGGCATGGCAGAATTAATGCACTCTTTCAGAATTTCTATGTCATCATCTGAGTTGCCTTCACTATACTGGTCTTGGTCATCCATGTCCTCTTCCTTTTCAGAATCATCTGGATCATTGTCCTGCTGGTTTAGCAAAGGAGTAAGTTTGAGCTCCACATCTTTCTGGACATAGTGTTCATGCAGAGGGAGGGCACTCAGACTAGAGGCACATGAGAAATTCTCAATTGGTTTTTCCACAGTGAAATAGATCATTGTGTCCAAATCTTGAGGTAGGTTAAACCTTTCTTTAAAGTCTGCGATTTCCATGAATTTACGCAAACTGTTTTCCCACTGGCTTCCGACACCACTGAGATTCTGTGTCTCTGGTCCACTTGATTCTGCACAGCATGGAGTTTTGCTTCGACTCGGAGGCATTGTTTGTCCTGGGCTGTCTGGTAAGTCACTGGGGCTGACGGTACCACTTATCATTTCACTACATGGATCACTCTGAATAGAGCTGGCAATTGAAGGAGATTCAAAGCTGCCAAGTGAGCTTACTGAACTACAGCGGCTCATTACAAGAGGTGTTTCGTGAATGTAGTTTTCTGAAGAGCTGGATGGTGTCCTGTCCTCAAGAATTACTGGAGACACTCCTCTAAGGAACCTCTTCTCCTTTTTGATTGTACTAGGGATCTCTGTTGGATCAGAGCTGCTGATTTTCTGATCAGTTAATAATAACTGACTGTCACTCAAGTCATCAAGTGTCTCATCCTCTTCATCTTTTCTCTCAACATTCACATCTTCCACCTCTATGATTTCTAACGAGGAGTCACTCTCCAGCTCATTTTCAGTCTGACTCTGTCCATCAAGAGCTCCATCTCCAGACGACAGAGAGGACAGAGAACTGCAGCGAGAGAAGCATATTGGAGTGTTCTCTACAGAATACTTCTGAGGGGTCTCCAGCTGTCCTATCGTTGGGCTTCTTGCAGAGCATATTGGGGAAAACTTGCTAATACTACCTCCAGTCATCACTGTTGGAACCCAAGCTTGCCTGCGCATTGCTTGAGCTGCCTGAACATTAATTGCAGTCTTTGCAATGCCAAATTTGGCAACACTCTGGATCAGTGGAACATGCTGATAGGAGGGAGACAACTTGACAGTTGGTATGCTAGCATCTGAGGACACCTTGGTTGATACTGTTGCAGGTGTGGATATAAAAGGTTCTTGGCTTTTCTCTGTATCGGTGGAACCTGAATCAGGCAAAATTGCTTCCTTGTTTGTCTCAAAATCTCTTTCAGGGATCTCATTTTGACACATGACTCTTGAAATATGTACACCACTGTTCACTGGTTCTTCGTGAGTTAATTTAAGGTCAAGTCTATTAGGACGTCGTTGTTCTGCTGGTTTTGCCGAGGTATGAGTCTGGTCCTGACTGCCACAATAGCCATCACTGATGCTGCCACTGTTAAGGCTGTCATTGGATAAACTCGAGTTGGCTGTTTTAAGATGCAAGAAGGCATGTGCTCTGCTAAGACGCTCTTTAGGTAAAAAAGAGCTGGTGTCAGAAAGATGACAAGGGGAACAGGAAATGGCTCGTGCCTCGTGAAGCTCGTCTGGCCCATAGTTCCAATCCACAAAATGATCTTCTGAGCTGAGGCTGAAGCTGTCCTCTGAGGATGTATGCATGGTAATATCTTCCACCAGTTTGTCAATTTTAGCCACAGTGTTGGTGATCTTCTTGGCTAATTTCTCAGCTGCCACAGTCACTTCATCATCAGGAGGTTGTGACCTTTTATTTTCAGTTTGAAAGCTTTCAACATCTTGTTCAGGCTCCCCCTCTCGCTTACGAGGCTGGGTATTAAGGAAGTTAGAATTATTCAAGAACATGGAGAGCATGGAGAAGGTTCCAGTATCCAAGCTTGTTGATACATTAGGTGCTTCATCATCATCAAAACAACCAGAGTCTGAGGCATAGTCTTTTGCTAGGCTCTCAATGTGCCTCAAAGGTTTGTTTATACTTTGATGCTTGAAACTTTGCTTCTCGATTGAATCAAATGTTTCTGCCAGATGCTTCGCATCTAACTCGGCCTCTAATGCTTTCTGCTTCCTCATGTAGAGGGATGGCATGCAGGATCCTGGCGATATAACAGCAGTGTCTTTATATTTAAGTGGACGATTTGTGAGGAGGTTTCGCAGAGCTGCAGCACTTCCCATGGCTATCATTTTGTGCTTTGAATGGATGAGATTGCGCAGCATGCTTACAGCTCCCAGATCCCACAGCAATTCCTGGTCCTTTGGACTTCGTGCAGACAGGTTCCAGAGGGTTCCACACGCATTACTCACAATAGTCAAACTGTGAGATCGCAAGTGCTGCAGCAGAGTTTGAAGGCAGTTATGATCCCTGAGGATTTGCCTGAATTAGGAAAACAGAAAGAATTTAAGTGATGTCATGGAAACTTTGATCTCTGCTTAAGTTGTGAATGGGAATAAACATGATACCTGTAATCATCTCGGGTAGCAATAAGGCTGGACACATTACGCAGGATACCTCCACCACTCTCAATAATGGCCAGTGAGTTGGTTTGGCATCGATAAGTCAAAGTGCTAACCAAAAAGCCGAGAGCACCATCAACAGAGCAAATTGCCACCTTATTCTCAGTGCTGTGTGCTGACAGATTCCACAGTGCACTGAGCGCACTCTTTAAAGTGGATTCCTGTGGGGAAGACCAGACCATGTAAAATTACTCATCACTTTCTGAATGGTATTGAAGTACAAATATCAGTTTAATGGGTAAATCACTCGTGTTCAGTTTTACTGAATGTAAGAAATTGATGCCATAGAAATTTTAGCTTGTACCTTTGTAGCCTGCAGTGCACAAGTCATAAGTGCTGACACACTGCCGACATCTCTCAGAGCCCTCTTGCTGTTGATATCAGCACGCCATGACAAGTTTCTCAGTATACTTGACACTACCTAAAAGCCATGACAAATCACAAAGCTCTGATGTTGTGTTGGCCAAATAATTACAAATGACAGAAGCAAATAAAACAATGCTATAAAATGTGCTGTTGCATAATATTCTGCTGTATGGAAAAGTAGGTTATGTACCTGCTGTAATTCCTCGCTATCAGATGAAAGCTGTGCAACAATGGCTTGAAGACAGTTTTTCTTTGAGCAAAGTGTAGCCTGATAAAGAGCAATTTTGTCAACATCACAAGAAAGCAAAATATTGCATTTATTATCAATTAATATTAGATTTGAAGTGCAAAATACACCGATACAAAAGATACAATATGTGTTTTGTTTAATTATCTGGCAATCTTTCATTTTCTGTATATACAGTATTTCAGTATAAACATTTATGGCAAGTTTGGTCAGCGATTACATTGCTGTAAAGGAATAATGTCGCTGTCATCCACATTTGTATGCAATCATTTTAAAATTTACCTTATTTACAACATCTCCATATGTAAGATTTGTGAGTGCCATTCCTGCATAACGCCGGAGGGCCATATTGATTGGCTCATTTTGCATGCCATACAGTTCTTGGTCCAGCTGTATTAGCTCTGCAATGGCTTGCAGTCCCCCTAAAAGATGCACAAATAAACTTCTTTGTGTTTTCACCTCACTATATTTTAAAACCTAGATACCAGTACTTTGGTGTTTTTATAGAAAATGTATTCACGTACCTAGTTCATTCATCGCCCTGCGGTACTCTTCCTCAAAGGATAACTTCATTATTGCACACAAGGCCTGGCACATTTTTGGATCCACTGGCTCAGGGATTTCTGTGGATATCAAAGTAAATGTATGCTTACATGCTAACAGTATGTATATGTATTTATTTGTTTGCAACTTGATGTACACCGATAAAAGAATATAATTATTCAGAAACAAGTGAACGGTAAGTCTCCCATTATAAAACAAGTTGCTTCACCAAAGCTTACCTGTGGTTTTGCCTCCACCAGGTGATGGGGTACTTAAATGGTTCTCAATCCAGTCCCAGCCATTCTCGCAGTGTGATCGGATCTGCTCTAGCACATGAAGAACTCTCATCTCACGTCGTGCTTGGCCCTCATCTGGCTGTGAGTACACAATGTTGTGCAGGGCAGCACTGGCTCTGGAACGGGCTTCTCGACTATAGCCTCCTGTCCCAGCTGCTTCCCCGGTGCCACCCTCATGTAGTATTTGCACAAGCAGTGGGACACAACCAGATTTGCGCATAGCAATGCAACTTTCCTGTGAGCTTGACATTGCCAGAAGGGTACGGGACATCTCCTCTCGATCTCTAGAGGCCAGCATGGACAACAGCCAAAATACCATCTCCACCTGCAACCCAAATGCAATTTAACTATATATGAGTTCATTATTGCACAATTGTTTTTTCATTAAAGTATATTCAATATGAAAGCATATGGATGCTGGAGCATATTTCAGCATCTCTGGAAAATATTCAGGACAGATGGTCAGTCCATCACACAACCATAATATTTTAATGCATTTATTAAATTATAGTATGAATAGTAGATAGACTAATATGACCCTTTAGTATATAGTTAAATTCTAACCTGATCTGTAAGCTTCCGCATGATTCTTCTGTGAAATTCTTTCATCTCGAAATATCATTGTATGTAATCAAATTTCTCAGTATTAAAAAATACTGACAAAAACCAAACAAAAAAACACAATTACTTACTTTGCTCCCTGCTTCTCCAGAGGCCTCCATAGTACCAGCATTTCCGGTATCCGTGTCAGACACTGATGCTTTTGAGAGGCACTCGGTACTCTGTGGACAGACGATATGGTTTATTAATTGTTCCTTTTTAGTACAGAAGATACTTGGAAATTTGGTTTCTATGTCTGCCTTAACATGTTAATATTTGTTAAAGCAGCAAAGCATTAGCGAAGTACTGTAAATCTGTGCTGTATTAAGACTGATACACAAATACTGAGAGGATATATTCTTTAAAATATATTTAAAAAAATGATGAATTGCACCTGTGGCTATTCTGCTACAGAGCTTAAGGGAAACTTAATAACACTGCCTTAACACCAGCTGAATAACTCGTCATCATCATAACTCTTTTCATATGCAGCATGGTCTAATATTTTGTATCCAGTGCTATGATATTCATATAATTTAGTTATGAAAAATACTGGCCAATTTTTTTTCCGGTTTAACAACAGTTTGAGCATGTACACAACATTTGCATATGGAGGATGAATCAGCACCAGTGCCAAAGATCCGATTCGTTCTTTCATGCGCAAACCCATCGCTATGGCAACGTTTTTCACCAGCTACAAATAATCTCTAAACAACTTGATTAGGACATAGACATGGCTTGAATGATATTCTAGAGAGTATTAAGAATATAAGGGCCCTATAATTTAAATGTAAAATACTAATAATAATTTAAAAAGTATCCCAGAATCCACCTCATGAAGTTGGTTGAGAGAAAATCCAGAGGCTACTTTAAAGAACATGAAACTTATTATCATCATTAAAAATCATTATTAATATTGTCCCTAGTATATAAGTTTAATTTGCTGAACATTTTTGGTTACTGAATACTTGCACTTAATTTCGTAGTTTTGATGGCTACAATTATTCCAAAATGAGTCTAGTGAAGGTTTGAAAATATTGATTTATCGAGACCAATAGACACTAATTGAAGTCATTATTTTTCTTTCTTTGCATACAAAAATAATTTTTGTCATTTTATAACATTGCGGTTGAACCACTGATCGCAGGTGGAGTATTCAGATGATGATGGCCTTGATGGTATTATTTACTTGGCAATGAATTCGTAGTTTTCACCCATGTGACCGATTCGCCAGGTGGCATTCATAAGTGCGTGACGTCAAATGACATCAACTATTAATGGAGCAGTCACAAATCTCCTGGTTTTCATCCAAAATATCTTAAAATGTGCTCTGAGGATGAACAAAGCTTTTATAGGTTTGAAACAACATGGCGGTAAGTAATTAATAAAAAAAGTAATTTTGGGGTGGAGTAACCCTTTAAAGTCATAGTTTTGATGAGTACTATTACTCTAAAATAAGACGAACAGTCCAGTGAAGGTCCCAAAATAGTGACAAGTCACAAACTTCTTTTGCTGCAGCCTTGTACTGCAGGTTTCATCATATCTTAACATTATCATCTCAGATTCTCAGCCTTATCAAACGGTAGGGTATCAGTCAGTCTGGTGCAGTGTTTAGCAGACAGATTACTGTGCTGTGGTGGGAATCCCTTAGTTTAAGAGAACTATGCTTCATCTTCACACAGTAACTGAGCAGCCAATAGGAGTCAGCTTGCGGAGGGCATACCCTGTTTTCTGAATAGCAACATTGAGTGCCAGTGTGTGCTGTGAGACACTGCCAGGTGAGATTGGGTGAAAGCTGCTGAATCTTATGGCACTACAAATAACACTGTAATACACTGAATAGCACGTTTTATTTACAGTATAGTAGAAACCACACTTCTAATTACATATTACGTATTCCTGATGGTTACAATTTATCATGTTAGTAATTAAAATTAGCAACTGCTAGTGATGCAAAAGGAACATTTACTTTTAGCCCTGTGATATAACATATACAGTAATTCTTGCTCTCTCTCTTTTTTTCTTTACAACCTCCATCCATTACCTGAGCCATAAATGTCTCATTTTTAATTGTGACTTTTCCAGCAGGCTGGTTCAGTCAACAATGTTCTCTGTGGTTTTGTGTCGCCCCTGGCAATGCAAACCCCAGTAGTTTACAGCATCTATAAATTGTGCTGTAAAAAAAACGCCACTACTGAGACATAAATAACAGCAGAGAAACTTACTTTTTACCATTTTTATGTTACTAAATAATTCAGCGGGATGAAATCATTAAAGTGCCAAAAACATATTAGAATTAGAGTTTTTAGAGTCAATAACAAGTGTGACTCTGTGTTTACTAAACTATTATACACTCAAAATTATTCATAGTATTATTTTTAGTAGTAGTACGAATACAGTAGTATTAAAACAATGAAATACAAACATGTTTTAAGATTTGCGGTGTTAGAGTTACAGTAACTCGATCAAATAGGACATACAGTATATACAGGTGCATCTCAATAAATTAGATTGTCGTGGAAAAGTTAATTTATTTCAGTAATTCAATTCAAATTGTGAAACTCATGTATTAAATAAATTCAGTGCACACAGGCTGAAGTAGTTTAAGTCTTTGGTTCTTTTAATTGTGAAAATTTAGGCTCACATTTAACAAAAACCCACCAATCTCAACAAATTAGAATATGGTGACATGCCAATCAGCTAATCAACTCAAAACACCTGCAAATGTTTCCTGAGCCTTCAAAATGATCTCTCAGTTTGGTTCACAAGGCTACACAACCATGGGAAAGACTGCTAATCTGACAGTTGTCCAAAAGACAATCAATGACACCCTTCACAAGGAGGCTAAGCCACAAACATTCATTGCCAAAGAAGCTGGCTGTTCACAGAATGGTGTATCCAAGCATGTTAACAGAAAGTTAAGTGGAAAAGATGCACAACCAACCAAGAGAACTGCAGCCTTGGATAGCCCAAGTTGCATGAAGTCCAGTGTTACATTTCCACAGTCTGGGATGATTTGGGGTGCAATCTCATCTGCTGGTGTTGGTCCATTGTGCTTTTTGAAAACCAACGTCACTGCACCTGGTTACCAAGAAATTTTGGAGCACTTCATGCTTCCTTCTGCTGACCAGCTTTTTAAAGATGCTGATTTCATTTTCCAGCAGGATTTTGGACTGCCAAAAGCACCAAAAGTTGGTTAAATGACCATGGTGTTGCTGTGCTTGACTGGCCAGCAAACTCACCAAACCTCAACCCCACAGAGAATCTATGGGATATTGTCAAGAGGAACAATTCAGATGAGCTGAAGGCCAGTGTCAAAGAAACCTGGGCTTCCATACCACCTCAGCAGCGCCACAAACTGATCACCTCCATGCCATGCCCAATTGAGGCAGTAATTAAAGCAAAAGGAGCCCCTACTAAGTAGTACTAACTTTCCAGAAGGCCAACAATTCACTAAAATACACATGTCTTATGAAGTATTGTAATTTGTTGAGATAGTGAATTGGTGGGTTTTTGTTAAATGTGAAGAACCAAAGACCTAAGTCTGTGTGAATTGAATTCATTTAATACAAGAGTTTAAAATTTGAGTTGAATTACTGAAATAAATGAACTTCTCCACGACATTCAAATTTATTGGGATACACCTGTATATATATATATATATATATATATATATACACACACACACAGTATGTATTATCTACTATTTTTTTAAGAAATACATTTTCTCAATAGTTTAAATCTTTAAAAATAAGACCTTTTAATTTTTGTTATAATTATGTGCTATTTTTATTGTAATAACTGGGCAGCCATCTGGATTTTTTGTACATATACAATTTATAAAATATACAAAATCTAAACGAATAAGAGGTCACTTTATTTTTACTTGCTTCTTTAATATTTGGTTGTTGTTGTTAGTTTAATAAATTTGGGCAATTAACTGAGCATCACAGTTGCATTTTATGATTCAGATTCAAATATGCTTCAGGCTCAAATTGAAGACAGGGGTGTATGGGTCACCTGAGTCTCTGTTAGAGCACTCTTCTCTTGAGGACCACGCGAGCTCTGGGCCTCCTGGAGCTCTTTCTCCAGCTGCTCCAATCGAGCAACACGGATCTGTATGCAGAAACATGGAAAGTAATTA
The DNA here is from genome assembly GCA_032357445.1 of Enteromius radiatus. Lineage (NCBI taxonomy): Eukaryota > Metazoa > Chordata > Actinopteri > Cypriniformes > Cyprinidae > Enteromius > Enteromius radiatus. The sequence goes on along the minus strand of JAUCMS010000195.1, from coordinate 15,335 downwards.
TTCATACAATATATAGTGAACAATGCTTTACTAATGACACTTTGAGAGGACATTATCATATACCATTTTATGATATATTATCTTGGCTAAAAAGCCCATACAATAAGCGCATACAATAATACAGTTCAATATATTTCACCAAACCTTAGCTAATTGATCATATATGTCTTGTTGGTTAGGGTAGTTAAGAAGTCTGACATCAGCATCTAAAACACAATATAAACTGCCGTAGTGTCAGTATTGTGGTTCAGGTCAAGTGTTCGTAAAAGCGTGACGTGTTTGTGACAGACATGTGACATTTAAGCTGGATTTACAGCTGGACCTTTGTTGATGAAAACGTGGCATTAATCTATAATCTGTTCTTACTTGTGTTCTCTGAACCATCTCGTCACTGGTGCCGAAACGCTCCTCCATCACAGAACGCAGTTGTTGAGCTTCAAACTCCAGCTGCTGACGAATAAAATCCACCTGCAAGGAGAACTGTGAAGCACAGGAAAATGCACATGTATCATTTGTACTGCATGCATACTATTTTTTTTTTTTTTTACCATAACCAAACCTAGAGAGAGCAAAGACAATTACAGACTAAACAAACTAGTACGTGTAATATATATATAGATATATATAGATATAGATAGATAGATAGATAAAACATTTAACTTTCTGGCTGAAAAACCTTTTTAAGAAGGGTCAGTGTCATTACTTTAAACTATACAAGGCACATCTGACTCAAAAAATCTAGGTTTAGGACAATCTGTGGTCATTAGCCGCAAAACCAGGTGACCTCATTTTTGGCTACAGATGCACACAGTCCCATCAGAGAGTAATTGGGGTGGAAGTTGTTTAGGCTGCTTACCGTATCGAGCCGCGGCAGTTCGGCCAGTCTCTGAGACAAACCTTGCAGCTGTGAGTAATACCACCGCCGCTCTCTCTCCTCTTTGTCTATCTCACCCAGCAACATAGACCTAAAACACACAAACACACATACTCCTGAAACCTGATATTACTGTACTCCACCAGCACTGGGCACAATTCAGAATTTAGGAACTGAGGATTTTTGTCAAATGAAATGGCCACATACCACAGGATGTTGAAATAGACATTTTTTACAATTAACTTAATTATTTAGGAGTTTTATTACTGTTTTATTACTGTATTTATTACTGTTACAAATTTAGCAATAATCACCAATTATGATGTATATGTATTCCTTTATATGTAAATTGTTTCTTCAGCTGAAATATTATTACAATTTAAAACCAACAGTATTGTATTTTAACATTTAAAATCCTCAAATAAAGGCTATAACATGAAATGCAATAAAAACTATAATATTGTGAAATATTATTACAATTTAAAATCAGTTGTCTACATTAATATTTTAAAATATACTTTATTCCTGTAAATTTTTACCAAAATTACTCCAGTCTTTATTGTCAGAAATCAATGTTCTCGGGACCTAAATAATATGGCTTGAAAATGGTTGCGATGTTTAATATTTTTCTGGAAAACATGATGTATATTTTTAGCATTCCATGATGAATATAATGCTTAAAGGAACAACATTGATTGATGAGTGCATTTTACATGCATTTTTTTGTTTAATTTTCATATATATATTTTTTTTCTTTTTTTCTTTCATAACAAAATGTTAGGAAATGCGTATTACCTTTTATAAGTATGAATTTGAAATGTACAATTCAAGTGTTATCCAGCTCTTTAAAATGAGAGTGCCAGTTTCCTGTTAAGCCACCTATTTTTGACTAGCAGTAGCAAGCAATTATGGTTCATGGATGTGACTTCAACTAAAGGGCCACTGGCTATTAAAGTGGACTAAATAACATTTCCCTTAAAAAACGAGACAGATGATTAGAGTGTTTGGATGTGATGATCTCACCTCTCTTTACAGAGATCCTCTAAGTGCTGGGCAGTGACCCGGCCTTCTGCAGAGGCCTGATGAGGGTGCCCGGGGTGCACGGCTGTGCCCTCCCCGGATGCAGATGAGGACTGGCGGGACGGTGGACAGGCGGGACTCCTGGATCTGCCAATGCTCAGCCTCTCCTCGCCTTCTCCTACCTGGCTAGCCATCGTCTCAGGAAACACACGCAGGTTGTGAGGCTGGTACTTTAGCTCGTAGTAGTTGGTCAAGTCCATATGAAGCTCTAGAAATACAAGAAAAGTCAGAGATTATGATGTTAGTTATAGCACAAAAGGTATTTTGAAAGAAACAGTATGACTTAATAAAATTGATCATGTCTCATGTAATCACTCAGTCACCATTTTAACAGCAAAAATGTCTTTAAAATGGACTGTAAACAATGTCACATAATATTATACAATTCATAAATATATGTTATAAATGTGCAGAACATATGTACAGTTCTGATCTGCATTTACAGATCATGTCTGGCACAGGTAAACTGTCTGTGTGATTCATTTAAACATACTGTTTAACTTCTAATTAAATTTGACTGAACTCTATGCAGAAACCTGGTTTAAGTTTAATATCTATAATTCTGTGATTTTTTTATGGTAGTTAATCATCACTTTTTGGGGGACATATCTTGCTCATTTATCAAAAACATCATTAAATAACTAAAGAGTAAGAGATGAATATATATATCAGTTAATATAAATGCTACAGTTAAATTAATTATAACAGCAATGTAAAGAACTGAATAGATTTCCTGCATTACCTTTGAGCTGGTCCAGCACATCAGTTCTGCCTGAAGAGGCAAGTGTCCCGGCCTCCTGCTCCAGTTTACTCTGCAGCTGCCTCAGAACCTCCTATTACAGCGCAAATATATACATAAAAATAAGTAAATAACAGTCTGTTGTTTGGCAGTAGAGTCCAGCTGTGCAAAAGTAAAAAAAATCTTACATGTCAAAGTAAAAGAGAAATTCTTATTGATGCTTCTCTCATATCGATAAAGCAGATGACCTCATCTTTATAATTCATGCACCACTCTGTCTGAGGGGAGAACTGACTGCGAGAGTGAAAAGATTTGGCAGGGATTACACTCAGCATCTGGGCATGTGGGCCACAGTGGAATCATGGGATACTGAATATGACCCCATGTATCACCTATAATCTCATGAAAGCTTTTGCTGAATCAGTTTCAATCGATGATTTTGTGTAGCGAATGGCTTAGAGCATTTCCAGTGCATAAATAAACGAACCCTTACAGTACAAGCTGTATTTTTAAAATGGATCCATAAAAGTTAGTTCGCCCGAAATGTTGTTTTAAATCTGTTTGCATTTCTTTCAGGTTTCAGTGTCACGTAATCATTCAGATATGCGCAGTGGTAGTTTTTATGGTGATTTAAAAATTCTTTAATTCGATTTTTTATATTACCTCAAAACATTAAAATGTCACTTTTGATCAATTTGATCCATCCTTGACTAATAAAAGTATTAATTTTACATATTGTTATTATATATTATTTATAATTCATATAAAAACTCACTCCAAACCTTTGAATGGTAGAGTAAATACAACGCTAGTAGAGTTTTTATGTTGCATCAGTTAACATTTGAAATGAATAGCTATCTCTAAGTCAAAAAAATTGACAGAACAAAGCTGCTAATTCCTAATGAGCTCTTCAGGGCTTTTATTCCCTATAGGATTAATGTCTCCAAGCAGTTAAACTGACAAAAACACACATGACTCTGCTTTATTCAACCTGCACACAGCCTTTTAAAAGTGTTTCCTCATCTGATGAATTTCAGTGACATCTTCAGTGAATTCATGGTTTGTTGGTGTGACTTCATGCGCGGAATTGCTTAATATGAACAGGAAAAGACACTCCCGTTTTACTGGAACTCGAAAGCTGAACCGACATCAAGCTTATGTAACATATCAAACATTCTGCAATTTAAGACTCAGAGTCAATAATAAAATAAGCTCCATGGTCTAATGGTTGCCTTCTCTGCTCAGCTGAGAGCTGTAATGGGCAACAGTGATTTAAAACATCATTCAGCTGAAAGATGCTGGACATTCATCATTAGAGTCTCCAGACATTTTGGTGAAAGTGGGTCACGGCAGAGACAAATGCATGCAGTGGAGACTCACTCCTCACCACAAAGATCTACCCTTCACACTGCCCAACCAACGCTGCTATAAAATACGTACGTACTTCATACATATTAGAACTGTAGAAAATATCAAAACTATCACATATTCTGAACAGACAGTATTCCAAATAACAGCATTCCTTTTTTGTTTTGTTTTTTATAAATCTTAAATAAATAAATACATTGTAATTGTTTGAAATATAAATGGAATTTGATTTATTGAAACTAAGTCTTACCACAAAAAGGCAATTATTATTCAGAAATAGGACCCAAGCAAAAGAAATGACATAATATAATATAATATAATATAATACTATACTAGAGAAAACTGTAAAAAATTTATTATTGTCTAATGTAATTAACACAATTGCTAAGATCATTAAAAAATAATAAAGAACCAAAAAACCAAAAAAAAAAAAACTGGCAGATTAATTAGAATGCATAAACACATTGATTAACTGTTAACTGTTTTTGTAAATGTTGTTATATATGTAGGTTTTGTGATTGTGATATGATTTTCTTTCAAAACATTGCTTTTTTTGGGGTAAATCAACAAGTCGACTAGTCAGATGTTACACTTAACTAATAAGCCTTTTACTAGAGAACTGATCAGTTCGGTCAAACAATGAACATTTAAGAGAAGTGCAGAGTAAATAGCAAAACTTCCTGTAAACCTTTTCTTGATTATTAGTTGTGCAGGTTTGTTCAGTGTTATGCTCTGTTATGTAATTTTAGAAGCATATACAACACATTCAAGCTAAATCAAAGATCTACTATCAGGCCTCGTGGATCATATTCATAACTGGGTGGAGTCAAAACGGTCTTTTTGATACATGTGTTATAATCAGAGCTTCACTCACCTTCATGTCCGAGGTTTCATTCTCCAGCTTAGACAGGTGGTGTGAGTTGTCCTGAAGCTCACGGCGCAGGTGAGAGTTCTCCTTACGGAGGTCCTCCACCTGCCGCACCAGCTGGTCATAGGAGGCCGTAGGGTATGACATCATCACTCGATGGGTTCCCTGAGAAGGTCAGGGGGCAGGGGTCACTCAATAGAATTGCATGAGTAGGTTGATAAAGTATACAGTGTAAAATAGTATGTTTGCTAGTTGGCAGTAGAAATAATAGAAACAGTCCCACATGTCGTCACAGTTTTAAAGTTTTTAACGTCAGTAAATTGAACTAATTTGTCCTGTCAAACGATAAATTAATATATGTATGTATTTATTTACTATGTACTTACATTAAGGTTAATAAAAGGTTAAGGTGTAAGGGATGGGTTAACAGTGTAATTATAAATGTAATAACAGAAATTAATTACAGTTAGTTACAGATAGTTTCCTTTAAAAAAAACAACTGCAGTAGGAATTTGACAAAACAACAACAACAAAAACTAAACAGATTTACGATTTTCAAGCTATGACAGTGTACAAATGTAAAAATAATTTTCATTACTATTCACTATTCTAATCTACATAAAAAAGGGCCACAGTTGTTATATAGGACACATTGATACATCAACTACCCTTATACACACACACATACATATATATATATATAGGTTCAGCTGAAAATTGTAACTTTCATGTCTATGCACCTGTCCATGACCACCCAGGTGAGCAAGGGTTGTTTATTATTTAGTCTACCAGTTCTAAACAGTCTGGTCAAGACAGCTCTGAGACTGAATCTAAGACTGACACCTGGTAGTCCAGCTACTAAACCACATCAGCCAGATTGGACCAGCTAGGACCAGTTAACAACTGGGGTGTTGTCAGGGCTCTTGACCGCTCAGGAATATTTCATACTGCAGGCAGCAAATGTCACAAAGGTCAATAAATCAGCTGTCAAATTTAATTCAGGCCTGTTTCATATTTCATCAGTGTTCACACTTAACAGGCCTGAATGTACTTCCTGTGGGGCTTCAGGTCAGATTGGCCTCTATTAAAGAGAAAGTTTATGTAAATCCTAAAAGAGCAAGTGAGCATGTGTAACAATGGATGCAGAGATGTTTTAATCCCCATTGGGGTGACTCATGCCCTTAAATCATTTTGTAGGCTGTTACAGTAGCACGTCCTGATTTTGCAAAGTAATATGTGTCCCTAGGTCAACATCTTTGTTGACCCTGGGACAATATTGTGATTAACCAATCAGATTTGAAGAAACAGTTTACAGTTGTTGTGAAGTTTATGCTTACAATCAGTGTTTGGTGTTTGTACATCAGCGTCAGTAATCTATCCCTTGGTCTGATTTTAGGCATTACTCATGGGTAAAGGTCAAGACTATATTTTTGCATTAAAATCTTTCTAAAGCAACACTGGCAAACGGTGATAAGTTACAGAAATAAAGGTTAAAGCTGTCACTTGGGTGGTACCTTTTCAAATGGTACACTTTTGTACCTTTTAGGTACTAATAGGTACACTTTATGTATTAATATGTACCTAAGGTACCAAAAAGGACCCTTTTGGTACAAGAGTGTACCTTTTGAAAAGCTCCTCCCCAGTGACAGCGTTTGTACCTTTATTTCTGAGAGTGTGTATATTATAAGGTATGGTAAGATAAAAGCATTTGATACTACAGTGTTCAATTTAAAGCATGAAATACTACTGTAGTAAATCTCAACCGCTTGGATTATTATATTATCTCAATATTATTGCCTAAGCTCTATATATAAACTATATATAAAGCTGAAAAGGCAGTGTAAAGGGCATTTCACACCTAAAATAGTAAACCCTGGGTTATTCTATAAACAGAACCCAAAATATATACAACTAAAAATGTCAACGATATTGTTAGTTGAGTTTTTCCTCAAATGTAACATTTGAGTATTTCTCCTGGATGTAACAAAGGCATGAACATATTAAGAAAGTTAACATTGATTTTCTGTACAACTGCATTGAAAAGGCACGTGAAAAGCACTACAAATATGACTGCATTCAAACCCTTATAAAACAAACAGCAAAAAAATATAGTATAAATGCACAGCCATGTCTGGAATACACAATAAAAGCAAGGTCTGCCTTTAAGCTTGTGGATGATCCAAGCTCCAAAAAAATCATCACTGAGCCATCTGTCTGCATGAGAGGAGCCTCCTTGCGGTTGATATGACAGGCTTGAATTATTCACGGCTGTGTTAATTCTCCCTGTGACTTGTGCCAGCAGCTCCTCCAACCCTCTTTCACCATCCCCCACTATAGTCCAGATCAGGAAGACATTAAACATTTCTCTGTGCCACTATCCCTTGCTTTCTGTCTGTTTTTCTGTGCTCCCATCCCTCCAGCACTAACAGACATTCACATCCTCTAAGCATTTCTTCTTTTTTAATCGGTTTTGTTAATGTTTGTCATTTAGATTTACAGTATAGAGGAGAAAAACGGATGTCTGTATTAGTGTCTGTGAAATGCTGTTTTCAAACAGAGCTGGGGCTTTTGGAGGCTTCCACCTTAAACATTTTTAAAGTGAAAATCTACAGCAACAGTATCATAATATAAAATGCTTATAATACCACTACAGATACACTGCTCATCATAATTTACCACAGTCTGAATACAGCTTAACCCACCCTAACACAGCCCAGCACACTATATACACATCTAGCCATATCTACCTATCTCCTGGAAATCTTGTTTAATTTAACCAATCAGGCGACGACTTCAAAAGTCCAGAAGTGTTTCCAAATAAGTATGCCATATCAGACATTCAACCAACGGTCCGTGGCTGAGACTATGGTTTGCATGTCTTTCTGATGTATTTTTTATTTTTATTTATTTATGTTTTTTTGACCTATTTTTATAAAGTAAACATAAAAATATCTTTTATATGAACATTTACTGGACCACAGCAACTGATATTCACTTATAAGTATATATACTGTCTGATATATAAAGTCTGATATACTAGTGTAAAGATCTCAATAATACATTACAAACTTAAAGGGAGGGTCCATATTTCACGTGATATATTCTATACTATAAGCCTTTTTTTCTAAAGATTCAACTGCTGAAAAATAAATAAATAAATAAATAAAACAATAACAATCTTAAAACAGTCTTAGTTTAACATACCAGAACATGACTCATCATAGCTTAAGACAACTCTGAAACAGTCACATACAGTAATCAGCTTAACACGTTTAACACAATATCTTCAATAACAAGCTCTCAAGTGTCCACAGCTGTGCGTTTTCAAAAGAGAGCACCTGGCAATATTAGCTGCCTAAAAACGCTTAGACACACGGCCTAGTGCTGCCCAACACAGTCTCACAATCAACTCCTTACTCGTACGATTTTGTATGATTTGTCTTAACCCCAGTGACGGGTAGATTTAGGGGCAGGTTAGGTGTAGGATATCCATACAAATACATACGTAACTCGTAAAATACGTACGATTTCGCAAAAATCGTATGAATTCATACGAGTGAATTTGTATGAATCAGCCACCTCGTAAAATACGTACGAATTGCTGTGAGATCAGGATGGCTTGACACACCCTAACACAGGCCAATACACTCAATGTATCTTAACGCAAAGCTTAAAATGCTGCTTATTATAAGTGTGGTTGGGCTTGTTGTCAAAGTCAGTAGGCTCACAGATTGTTTTTCAGCTTATTTTCAGGATACAGTCCCAATTTTGCACTGGCTAGTGCTTAGCTCCATTAGCACAAGGAAGTCTGACTGATTACCAACAGCAATTGATAACACCCCCACCTACTGCAATCAACATAACAATGCATACATATGCACATGAAAGAGAGATTTATTTAATGATTTAGATCAGGGTTATCAGGCCAAACTAGCCCAGTCAAAACCTCCTTCGAGAAGATCCACCTTTGCTGAAATTGCGTGCCAAAGGTTTAAGGGGTTTCACATATATAAAGGGTTTTTTTATACTGTATATATTACACATTTATGCTCCAGTAAATGAGATCAATGATTCAAGTAGCTACTTCCCTCATTCACCTACCCACCCCTCCACACACCCAGACACAACGTAACACACCTCAACAAAGCCCAATCTGTCTTAACACCGCACAGAACAAAATATATCGTAAAATCACTAAAATCTTTCAGACTGATCATTTCTAATAACAAATTTGGTTGGTTGATATTCTTAATGGAGATGCCAGCACAGACACCAAATCCCAAGGCATTCACTGCAATCACGACGATCCTCTAATTGTCTAAATTAAGTCTGTGTAATTCTGCTCTAATAGCCCTCCATTAGTCAAACAAAGATTTACTCACAAACAGACTGCTGCGTTCTCCAGACCGAACAGATTCCAGTCTCAGCCAGTGTTAAACTACATTACCAGAGCCGGCCAGACCCGAGGACATTCGCTCAGACCTCTCGTGCCTTTATACGCTCGGGTGAGGTCCACCCAAGGACAGGCTGGATTATGTAAAGATAACGCACCACCCCAAAATCAATCAAATAAAATTCAGACTTACAGATCAATGAAGAAAACCAATTTGCCAGGAACACGATGGCCAGAGCAGTAGTTGGTTTTGACGCAATTGCTTTTAGATCACGAGGACGCAGCAGAGCACATCTGACTGTAAGTTCAGCAGGGGTTGGACAGCATGAATTAATATGGACAGCACAGGACCCCCTAAATTGAAAGCTGGTGCCACTGATAAGATATGAAAAGAGAGGGGGAGAAGGGAGAGACGTTTGATGATGAAGCATGTGTGACGGTCCACAGGGATTTAAGCACAGCTGGTTCGTCTTTCTCATCTGGCTAGTCTGGTTCCAGATCTAATAGGCTGAATGCACGACCAATTGGGCACCATGCGGACACTTTAGATATTTCTGCATTTTAATTGGCTCCTGGAGGTGTTTCAATAACCGTTAAATTAATGAAGTCAGGAGGAGAAGAAATGGCGATACCCTTTTTTTTTTTAAATCTTTTGTGCTTTTTGTGCTCTGCTGTATGCTGTACCCGCAGTGGATGCTGGGTAATCTACTCTAAGATCTATCCCTTGAGGAAAATAACTGGAAGAGTGTTAGTGAGCTGCCAATGCGGGGCAGCAGTTCTCTGCGGTTGCCATGGTAACACCCAATCCCTGCTCTCTTCAGCAGGGGATGCTCTGAAAATCTCAGCATCTGATTTTGCATTGTGACGAGACATAAAGTGATACCCAAACGTACCGTTTGTCTCAATGTATGCGCTGATCCTCGGATATACAGCTGTATAGCACACCTCCCCTAGGCTACATGGGAAAGACATCCAATATCTCATTACATGAAGCATAGAGGACAGACACACACAAGCCCAGGGCAATGAAACAGTCAGCTATAATGGTCCAGCTATTGTTTAGTGTGCAAGGTGTCCCAGGTTTCATTCTAGAGATCAGTTTTATTTCAACGCTGTTCTTAATATATATATATTTATATATACATACACACACAAAAACAGTATAAAAATTATATATTAAAACTGGTATTAATAATTCCCAACAATGATAACTGATCATTACAGAGCATCAAATTAGAGTGATCTCTGAAGGATCATGTGAGTTTGTGACAAATTTTAATAATTTTTTTTTTTTTATATTTTTGATCATATTAGTATGATGCATGTAACTTTGTATATGCAAAATTAATCACAATTACATTTTTTAAAATGTTTTATTTTGAATATTATTTGTGTGAGTCAACTCAACCACGCTATTTGTAAACCCCTGTTGTTTAATATGTTCTGTCTCTGCTGGTTACACAGTCTTAACTTAAAGATATTAGGAAAGATCTCAGAGCAACTGAAGCAAGACATTAGTAAGGGTTAAGCCAGCTTTTGCATTTTTTTACAGTATTATTATGTATTTATTTACTAAGAAAAAAAAATACACAAGATCTTTTAGTAATGATAAGGGATTAAGTCATAATAGCTATGTTTTGACACAGACATGTTTTTGAAAACAATTCTGCTACAACTACAGTGTCTGGAGGTTATGTAAATATTATATATATGTACATATATATATACACACACACACACACTAGAAAACATTTGAAGTGGATCAAATCCTTTCACCAAAGTTGTCTTAGGACAACTTTGATTAACTTTTTTGATCCACTTCAAATGATGACTCCTGTAGTTAAAAGATTTCCTTTGTCAGGTGAACAGAGAGTCTGTGATGTTGTGTGAGTGATTCTGATGCACACGTGTAGCTGTGACCATGTCCTAAAGTCCTCTATAACTGTGATATAACAAAAGCCTGAGGCTCTTCAGTCATGCACACACAACATCCAGAAAGCACGCTAAGAATACAAATGATGCAAAGTTCAGCAAACAGCCTCACTAAACTAAGTCATTTATCAATTTACCAATATGTAATGTAATAATCTCCCCTGATTTAGTTTGTTTTTCACTGGTCTGACTTAATAATGTAATATAATATATTACAATAATATGTTGCATGCATTTTATTTTATATAAGACCAAAGAAAAACAGATGAGATACAAGAGATAGCAATTAAATATTATTTATTGAACCCCATAATAAGGTCTGATTAATTTATTTTATTTAAAAAAGAAAAAAATCAGACATGCATTGAGCACAGTGTTTCTGATAGAATGAACTAAAGTAGGCCACAAGCAGCGGGAATGAGAACAAAGAAGATGGAGGATGCTTCCCCCCTCCCCCCTCCCTGACCATCTCACAACAACCATTCACTCCTAGACTGTCTGGTTACCCTACTAAACAGCACTTGCAAAGGAAGGAACCATGCCTGAGAATCCCATACCCGAGCCAGCAGGTCATGTGTTTGTTAAGAGACTAGATTAAGCCGACTGTAGCACTGTACTGTAGACTGTTTGTATAAAATGGTGGCTGAAAATTCAGGCAATTCTCCCACCAGCCAAGAGGGGGATAGTGATTCATCTCAACGAGAGTACAAATAGCCTACTGAATTATTCCAAAACCAATAACCCTTTTTCAACCAGTCAAGTGAATTGACTACTTTAACATTTGAACGAAGGCATTTCTCAAAGCTGATCCTGCTGTAAAGTCGCATCCATGCAAAAATGCCAACAGGCAACAATGTGTTTATAAGGTCACTAAATTATTCAGCGTAATATTCATGACTCATCACAATGAATTTTAATGGTCAGCAAAATTTTGCAGGACAGCTGCGAGAAATGTGCAACCATATATTTTTCCATTTAACCTTTGCTAAATGTAAAAAAAGAGAAAAAGTAACTGCAGTAACCTTCATCATACTGTATGCTCTATATCATCAGTTCCAACATCCCTAAAGACCGGAAAATTAAACTGAAGCTCGGAAAACTTGCAAGTACAGACCAATATTATATTATAATCAGGCTTGAGTGAAACAAAGCTCTCACGTGTATTTCAACAGAAACATATCATATCTCTTGGGACATATCAATCTATGCTAACCACAACGTGATTAAACCTATGCCAACACAATCTCATGGGAATTAATAACTGTTTTATATTTTTGTGCGACCTGCATACCCCTCACTAACAGTTCAAAATCACACATTATATGAGCTCCCACAAAATCACCACCTCTTAAAATATTTTTCTATTTTTCTTCCTCAGCATATGAGAAAACAAATGACACATCAGCAGCCATTAGAAATGATCTTTATACATAAATAACACAAATACTACATTAATGCGCTGCTTTCATTGACGAACACAAATACATACAAAATATCACTTGCAAACAGAGATTGCACACACACACACAAACATTCAGAAGCATAGAAACTACAACTTTCATTAATAAAATAGTTTAGATACCGATGTAAATAACTGCACTGCAGACATTATTAACAGCATTTGAATGACCATGATATAAGCAGTATAATGCACGGCAAGCTGTGCATTAAACCATTTTACTGCACTCCTTGGAGGCATTCAACTTCACACTGGCTGGCTCTTTGCATCCATGTCATACGTTAAAATAATTTCTTGCACAGCCACATATTATCCCTTACATACCTACTAGAGCTGCCTGATTAATCATTTGAAAGACCTAGATTCAATCCCCACATAATGTCATTTGTAATTACAATGATTAGCCTGTGTCTATCGAACCTCTAAAAAAGGCATTTGGGAACATTTACATCCGTGTTTGTGCTGTCGCTGACACAGAGAGCGCATAGTTACCATGTTTAGACAACTACACTTTGAAAAAAATTGTCAACCATAAAGTATTAGTTCAATCTTACAATCATTTATACAATCACAGAAATACTTTGGATATAAACACTGATGTCTATGGTAGCAAACAAAATATAGTAAAAGCTGACGCTTCCAAGCGCTTGTGTCGATTACATTATTTCACCAGTACCAAGTGACAGTTATACAATATATTTGTCACTGAAACCAAATTTTCATCATTTTAACATTAAAATTGGTTTATTAAATATATTTTAAATGTATATATTATATTTACACTTTTTACTAATGTAAATTCATACAATACTTTTAAAAAGATAGCGGCAATTAATATTTTGTCACAGTCTATATTAAACAACACAATATTTTTTTAACAATATTATTTTCAGAATTGCTTGAGAATCATGATTTGAGACAAAGAAAAAAACAAAACAAAACACGATTCTCAATTTATCCAGAATCGTGCAGCTCTAATACATACATAAACAATACTGAACTATATATTTTTTATACTGACATATTCATTTTAATCTTTGCAACACACCACTCAGGAAGCAAGCTTTTATAGTTTGTTCATAAAGCACAACTATCTAGTCTCTGAATAGCCAGCAAGGTTTTACTAGAAATAACATCACCCAGTGACTGTCATTTTCTATAATACTCACATTATATTATGTAAGCAGTTCAGTTTTTTTTTTTTTGAAGACCACATCACATCTGTGTCCAAGGGACTAAGTTGAGTCACCAAGCAGAAGGCTAGAAGATGTGGCCTTAACTCAGCCCCTTTCACCTTAATGTTTACAGTCTCATTAGATCAGGTGTCTGAATACAGGCCGAAACCATGACCTGTATATTAACCACTTTTTCAAATTGAAATAATGATAGTGTCCATATATGATATGATATACTGCCAAAAATATGTTTCCTAATTAGCTTTACTAATGTAAATTAATTGAATAAACAGTAAATAATTAAACTCAAATCAATGTCATGCCAATGCACTTATTACAGCAGGATAATATTCAGCTGCTCAAACAGTATGTAAACTATTCTGTTTATTACATGGCAGATATAAAAAAAAAATGATAAAAAGAAATAATAATAATTCCGGATTTACCCTTTAACCCTTTTTTTCTAACAGCTTACCTGGTGGTTACTGAGACAGTCTAATGTCAGAATCTGGTTTAGGATGAACGCAGTTTCTTACAAAAGACTATTTACAATAATGTACTGACAAAATCTATTAACATGTAATCAGCATCTCGAATAATCGTCACATTTTCTTTGTGCTCATGCAATATTGACAGCAATGGAGGCCGAAACACAGAAGAGTCCTTTGTTTCTATGGGCATCGAATGGCTAGGAAGCATTCGTCATGAACGGAATAAGAAAATTAGCCTCACGCTCGGGTTTCTGAATATTGAAGCTCATGACTCGGACAGAGCAGAAATCCTTGTTGTTTTATTGTTGACCTTGGCCGTGATATTTTAGCTGTGATAACAGACAGAGACATTCTTTTATTTGTCGGCCCCTAACACAACCCATTTATTACCCTTATGCAGTTTAATTTAATCTTATTTGGACTCGTTAAGATTCGTGGGAAAACGCTTGTGGTGAACGGTCCTCTCTGGCGCCCTCATAAATATTCTCATCAGGACCTCACCACGTCTGACGGACACACGGCGCAGCTACACAGCCGCCAGATTTAACGCAGAAATACCGCGAACATGCATATGTTGTGATACACCTGTCGCCCGTGGTTTAACATATTCACTAATAGACTGAATTGGTGTAAATCTTACCTCATGTTCAGCAGCGTTGGCGGTGTTTACTGGGCGTGGAGGGGCTGCTGTCTTTCTCTGTCAGTGGCGATGATGCCCTGCATTCTGTGATGCTGCGCGCTCTGATGTCACGCCTCTCCCTCTCTCTGCCTCCCTCCCTCCCACGCACACACGCTTTTCTCCTTCTCTCTCTTTTTATTTTTATCTCGAACGTATATATTGGCAAGAAAATTTGGTTTTAGTATGATTAACTGTGAAAATGTTTCACATTGTCTTGTATTTTTAATAATGAACAACCAAACAGTAGGCTAACTAAAGTTTATTTTAGAACAATTAA
>JAUCMS010000194.1:0-14762 GCA_032357445.1 Enteromius radiatus | reverse complement strand
TTTCTAAAAACTCTTAAATGTCCTAAATTAGCAAAGGTCTAGTCCTGGCTTAATCTAATTCCTATCCGGGAA
Organism: Enteromius radiatus; assembly: GCA_032357445.1. Lineage (NCBI taxonomy): Eukaryota > Metazoa > Chordata > Actinopteri > Cypriniformes > Cyprinidae > Enteromius > Enteromius radiatus. Next base: position 14,690 of record JAUCMS010000194.1, on the reverse strand, counting down.
ACCGGGCCATAGTGTTTAGTACTTCAACTAAATAAGGCAACATACCCAAATGGTAAGCAAATGTAGTGTTTTCATATAATATTTACATGTTGTTTTATTTCAGGTTTATTTTACTTACTGAAGAACATTAGCACATCTGTCAAGCCTAAGAAGCATAACAAAAATAGCATAGAAATAGTCAATACGTTTTAAAAGCAATCCACTGAAGCCAATTACAGAAACCTACATGAGAAACAGATTGACATTTAGGCGAACTCTTGCTGTCGTATAAGAAGATGACGTGTTCATCTTTATTTCTCTTTAAACAAATTCTTGATTTTCTTATCTTTATTGTTTCTGGGAAAGTGCTGAAGATATAGAGGAAATTAAGTCTCTGGCCAAACGGCACAAGCTTGAGCTGATTCCTCTGGTGCAGGTGTTCGGACACTTGGAGGCAAGTACAGAAGAAGCCAGCTCTCAACAGATACTGTAGATATCTCAAACATGTGCTCACTACACACTCAGTATAGCAGTAGAAGGAGCAAGGAGTCACAGTGGTCGTGTTGATTTTCTTTCTGTTCACGTTTCAGTTTGTCTTAAAACACGAGAAGTTCTTCAGATTGAGAGAAGTCGACACGTTTCCTAATAGCCTGAACCCTCAAGCCCCAGGCAGCATGGATCTCGTTCAAGACATGCTAACTCAGGTTATGAAGAAGCACCCAGAAGCAAAGTGGTTCCACATTGGTGCTGACGAGGTCGGTGATTTTCTCTACGAATGACTGCATTTCATTAAAAAACGTCAATGACATAATGGGTTTATTTTTCATTTTTGAGTGACTTATCATTTTTGAAATGTTTTAAGGTGCGTGGCCTGGGCGAAAGCGAAGATTCGAAGCGCTGGTTGGAAGCCAACAGTGGAGACATGGGGAAGCTTTACCTTAATCATGTGACCGCAGTTGGGAAATTCATGACCAAGCTGAAGCGAGGAATCAAGCTGATCTTGTGGGACGACATGTTTAGAAAACTTGGCTCCGACACTATCAAAGGTGCAACGAGAGAGCTTTTATGTTTGCCTTTTTCAAATAACAGATATCACCAGCATTTGCATATAACGATTCAAATTAGTGCACAGATTAATGCTTAATGCACCTTTTAAGCTTTCAAAACTACAGTGTCAGTAAACCAGTAGTGCTTTTTGGTCTTGATGTGGGTGTTTGATTTTCAGAATCGGGTTTGCCGGACCTTGCATCGCCCATGATATGGACGTACATTTCAAACATGGACGTGAAAGAGATCGGTAAGGCCCTGTCCTGGTTCTGTATGAAAATACTGACCCTATTCATTAGCTTTCATTCATCTGGGCACAGGATTTTCAAAAGAGTAAAATATTTCAATTTGAGGAAGTTTATATATGTATTATTATTATTATTACTCCACCTTTACTTTTCTTCTCTAAATGCCTCATGCTTGAGTTGTTTTAATGTACTAAAAGTTCATGGGTTGATTTGGGGATATAGTTAGATACCTTAAATGCAGCCATTTTAATAGCATTTAAATGTATCATATTTCATAGTAAATGTATAATATTTCTTCTTCTTTTTTTTTTACTTTATTGCTGAGCACTAGTATTTTCTTGTTTAAAAAAATGTAATGGTAGCATATGTAAAACCAAATCTAATTGCATATTTGCTTACTATTTGTAGGTAACTATATATCCAAGTATGAAGAGGCTGGATTTAAGAGCGTGTGGTTTGCTAGTGCTTTCAAAGGAGCCTCTGGAATTGACCAGAAATGGACTCCAATCAGTCACCATTTAAAAAACCACCTGCAGTGGCAGACAGTCATTACGTCCATGCCGCAGTACGAGTCTGTGAAATTACAAGGCATTGCTCTGACTGGCTGGCAGAGGTAAGCCTCCTTCAAATACAGTATTTTGAAGCTAAATGCTGTATTTTACAGTATTTCACCGAGCATGCAATGCCTTAATATTATGACAAAAATCATAATTGTTGATTATTCCTTTGAAATTGTAATTATTGCAATTATTAATTACGATCATCACAATTTACACAATTTAATGTTTATACAATTGCTCGAAGCCATGTTTTTAGACAAAAAATCTACTAAAAACTACTGAAAAACGTCTCTCTATTAAGCCTAAAATGTGAACTATACATCGGATTCTTTCAATAAAAAAAGTAAAAAATTGAGTCAAATTAAAACAATGAAAAAAAAGAACCCATCTTAAGATCACAGAATAACACAATTGGATTTTGAACGATTAATTGCCACTTTGAATGATTATGTAATTGTGGCATCAGTTGTAATTGCAATTAGAAATTTGATTAATTGTGCAGCCTTACCTTGATACAAACTGTAAAGGTTTTAGGAGCTTCCAAACTTAAAGCATTAATGTGTTTGCAGTTTATATGAGCTTAAAGGAGTATATGTGACCCGTTCTGGCTAAATGAGTCACAAGTGGCACTGTTCCATTTTAAGATACAGTACGGGCCGATAATGTGGAAAAACAATGAACAAATCATTTTTAGCTAATTTAAAAGAACAGCCATTCAGAATTAATCTCCCAAAGTGTCGTAGTCCAGATAACTGAGTAAAGGTATTTAAATGACTATTAAAGTTGAATTCAAGTTTTACCAAATTCACTGGAAATGAACACAGCAGGCTTGCTCCGATAGACGGTGTTGGTGGTGATATCGGTGTTAAGCCACAACACCGGTTACATCACTTGCCCACCGTGACACCGTCCAACGGTTTCAAAACATAATGCAAAAGCACCTGTTAAAATAATGGAAGTTAAAATAAAAACTTTTCTCATTTTTGCTGATTGTTTTTTTTTTTTATGCCGTCCGTGCCTCCTTATTTTCTTACTTGTTTTGCTAATAAATGTTTCTTTAGGCCTACTGATTTTTAGATTTGTATACCTATTTAAACTGAGCTTTGAGCTTATTCAGCCTGTTTTAATAGCATATATGTATATATAGCCGTGGAAAAAAATAAGAGACCACTTTAATTTTAGCAATTTACTCCTAAATCAATATCTCTCTGAGTATGACAAGCATTTCATGCCAGTCTTTGTTAAATTTCTACACAAACATTCTATTTATTGAGGTACGTATTTGGGGATCACCTGAATCCAATTGTATTTAATGGGAAAAGTATAAAAAGCACTGCTGTAATCAACACTATCCTCCTGCATTGTGACCAGTTGGATGGTAAAAAAATGCTAGAAGTCTTTCAAAAGTAATTAGAAATGTACAAGTAAACACTAAACATGCCAAAAACAGTGAAAAGAAAGGTTTGTGTCAAGAAAAAAAGGCTCAATCCTAGCTTTACCGGCACAGGGATTCAGTGAGCATCAAGTTGCTTCTATTATTAATATAACAAAGACGGCAGTTCACAAAAAAATGAAACAATCGTGCATTGTTTTGTATTCGTGGTGTATTGAGGAGATGAACAGAAGAAGAAAACCCAAAAGAAACTGATTTTTCGGCAGTGGTCTCTTATTTTTTTCCACAGCTGTATATATATATATATATATATATATATATGCACACACACACAAATGTCTTTAGTCAAATTAAGTTGTAAAATAAATAGTGCATCCCTTTAAATGCAATGGATTTTGAAGATATCAACAAAAAGCTAGCAAAAACTTTAAAAAGCTATTTTCTCCATTTTTTTAATTGGAAAAAGAGGGCAGACGATCATAATTCAAATGAGTATATCTTTAAAACCATTCAAGGTATGACTATGACTAGGATATCATTTTAAAGCTTATGGTCCTCTTTCCATTGATGCCTAAATCTTTTGAAATTTGGGTCACTGTGACTCTTTCAGCTGGATCAGGTCACGTATATTATTTAAACATATTTCTCTATTAATATTAAAAACCTATGTGATTCAGGTATGAGCATCACACTGTGCTGTGCGAGCTTCTCCCAGTGGCCATCCCTTCTCTGGCTGTCTGTCTACAGACGCTGAAATACGGTGAGTGTCTGAACCAGCATGTTGTGTTTCTGGAGGGACTGAGGATGTGACGTGATTTATAAACGAGTGGAATAAAATCCTGTGTGATAAACTGCCAAGATATGATATCATGCTGTCATTTTGTGTGCATTAGGTTCATTTGATGCTGAGGCACAGAAGGAGGTGGAGCGTCTCCTTGGGTGTCAGATTGAGCTGAGCAAAAATGAGTGGTGTGAACTGGTTTATATAGAGATAGATTATATAGATCTATTTGAATAGGTTGTAAATGATGCTCTCTTGATTGTTCTGCAGTAAGAGTCCATCCTTTCCTGGCTCAGACATTTATGATATGGTGAAGAAGATCAACGACAACCTTGAGAGCTCAGTTAAAATGATCACGCAGAGCTAGTGAGTGATTCTGATTACGAGTGACCATACATATAAACATGAGCTCACATCACAAAGGATTAGCCAGTATTTTCAGTGCAATTTAGTTCTTTGTATTGAACATTTTGTGGCTCACACTAACGTTGTGTTTGTCTCGACCAGCCATGTTAAGGGATCATTCAGCCCATATCATCGCAGACGCAACTATGCAAACCCTCGAAATCTTGCATTTTTCAAAGATGAACTGAAAAAGTAAGGGTCACGTATCATTTGACACATTTATTGACAAAATATTGTGTTTTTATATTTCTTATTTTCTCATTTTGGTTATTATTTGGATACAGGGTTCCCACAGAAATAGTAAACCATAGTACATTGTTTTGAATAAATTTGTCAGAATTTGTTTATAAGTATGTCTACTAAATTAATGAATGCATTAGTCTGTATCAGAATTTATTTAAAAAAATATAAAAATTAAAACACTAATCCATAATATTAATACAAAATATAATAGTTTATTTCCGATTCTTAAATAACACTGGTGCAAATGCTGTATGTTTTCAGGTGAAGGTGATTATTATAAACTAGAATTTCTGGTTACGTTTGTTTATGCTATGAGGTGCATAAATGGAAAGATAGTAGCCTAAAAATGTTGCTTCTTTTTTCCTTTTTGTCAGATTGATGGATGAATGGGATTCATTTTTACTGACTTTTCGGCAAAATATGGAGGTGATCTTCTACCCAGACACTTTAGAGGAGTGGTTGGAAGAGAACGTCAACGAACACATAGAAAGGCTTCATAACATGGTGGTTGATGTAGAACGAATCATTAAACTCAATGGACAGCCAAAGCTTGATCCTTCAAAAAAGAGGTGAAAAGCAGACCAATAGGAAAGACATTCCAAAATGTGGCATTCAGACGTCCTACTGTGTTTTTCTACCTCGGGGATCTTGCTTGTTTCCTTAAGGCTTTGCCGGAGGTGATGGACAAGATTATGACAAGTTGCATAAAAGTTCTTTAATTACACTGGGTATGCACTTCTTGAAGAAGTGGACTCGCTATACACTGTCTGTATTTGAGTTCACTCAAAATAATGATAACTAATACACTACAGTTAATGGAAATGTATAGGCAAATGACCAAATAATGTTATATTCAGTAATATGCATATTCAGAATGCGGAATCAACCATAAGTCTTGAATAAATATAATAGGTATCTTTAGAGTTTCATCACTGTTATACATAGTTAGAAAATAGCTAGAAAAGCATTTACCTCAGAAAACATTAACAATAGAAACCTGCTGGTTATGGAGCTTATGTTATACTTACAGCCTTAATTGCAACATAATTTGCTAGATTGAATTTCTTTGTTTGTGTGCGAGTATGTGTGTTTATAACTTAAAAATAAAAAAAAAAATGGGGAATGTCATTTGTACTTGTACTGTTTTCGCTGTTTGTTACTGCAAAATAGTGGATGGTTTCTATGATTTCAGTAAAAGATATTGCATTTCACAGTAATTATCATAAAAAAAAAGGTTTTTGCTTTAGCAAATATAAGATAATGTGGTGTGACATTAAGGTACAGTCTTTCATAAATGTAAATGTGTTTTAATGTAGCGAAATTGTCATGTATCTTTCGAATCTTTCTTTTTGAATTAGATCTTCTGGTCAGTTCAACCAGTTCACAAAACCAGACTCGTGTTTGGTCGTTACAAGATTTACAAACCATTAAAACAGTTTCATTTGTGCTTAAAAACACTGTAACCAAATAGTAAATATTTCTAGTATGTTTATTTTTGTAACTGTTAAGTCCAATTCACACCTCACAGACAAATGGTACCCGTCAGATGTTAGTTGGAGTCGATTAGAGTTTGTTTTCATTTAAATTACAACAAACCACAGCCTCTTTTGTTTAATTTACCGTCTTTTCATGTGAGTAATGACACACAAATACATTAATAAGAGTAGAATTTCGATATATAATACGTTATAATTGGCAGTGTTTTTATTTTGTGGACGCCAATCGCTGAACCGATTCTTCGAAATGAATCATTCGAAAGAACCGATTTGACTGGAGAAGATGAGCGCGCCTTTAGTTTGAATCTATTATGACGTGCTTGTTCTTCCCCTCCCCTCGCCGCCCTAAAGTTGTTATGACTACGAGGTCGTAAATCCGCCATGTTTTCCCTGTTGAAGCGTTGCGACAGAGACGGAGGTCTGGAACGACATGACTGAAGAAAATAATAATACGGCAGCAACAGTTAACGACCAAACGGAGCATAGCAACATCATCACCATCCAAACCACACTCGGAGACGAAGGTAGAAACAGTGCGATGGGACACAGTCACGCAGTAAAAGCGCGATTAAATGCATGGGCCTGACTTTGGCTCGTTCAATCACGCTAGCAGAGTCTCCATTAGCACCAATGTTGTTTTTGACAAACATGTTTAGGCTGCTGCTAATGCTGCTTAGCATCGATCTGTACTGGACCAAGATTTTACAACACCGAGACTGTTTGATGCTAAAACCGCACGACAGCAGGATTTTGGTGTTTATTAACGTATGGACACTTTTGGCCCTATGAATTTGACTTTTGTTTATATATAAAATAACTTTTTAAAAAAACATTTTTTAACATCAAAGTCGTTTGCTCAAGCTAAATATTTTGTTTTAATAGCATATTGTGATGTAAATTACATTTTAAATCTTTATGGACAAAACTACTGTGTCTTTGTAAAATACATTTTTAATTAAGTAATGTTTAGTAATAAATGAAATAAATAATAATTATAAATAAATAGAATTTATAGAAATACAAGACTTTAACATATCATAATAGGAAGAGAAAATATAAAACTAATACTATAATAGTATATTTATAATATTGCATTACTAAATCTATAATAGTTGTATTTTAAAATTAATTAATATACTTTATTAATTTATTAAATATTATTTGACATGTATATTTTACACATTTATTATCATCTTTTTTTAAATATTAGCTGCAAAATTGATGCCACAATGGGAAAATGTGATTATTTTAGATTGATGAATATTATTTATGTGTATTTCATTCTTTGCTTCACACAGCGTAGATACTTTTGCAATATGCATGATCTGTCAAACTGAAGTGAGATCAATATTTTTTGTGTTACCTCTCAGATGAGGATATTCATAAATGTGGGAGATGTCTGGAGGAGTTCTCCGCTCTGGATGCTTTCATCCAACATAAACTCAGCAGGAGCTGCAAGCGTCCTCAGGAAGACCATCAGGTTTGTTATTATATCATTCCTCTATTTAGTGATTGACTGTACATATTTATTATTCACAAAAGAAACCTGAGATAATGTATTGAGGTTTCCACATAATGCAAAACAATGCAATACTGATAACCATAAATATCTGTAGAGTATCAAATCAGCATATCAGACACTGAAAACTGGAGCAATGGTACTGAAAATTCAGCTTTATATCACAAAAATGTATTACTTTTTAAATATATTATGATAGAAAATAGCTATGATAATATTTCACAATATTACTGTTTTTACTGTTTGTGTTTTTAATCAAATAAATCAACCTTGCTGAGCGTAACAGACTTCTTTCAAAAGCATGGCATCATAGAGTTAAGAAGCTATGCAAAATGTAAACATCAATTCTCATCTGTCTGCCTTCATCCCTCAGACAAATGCGGTCCCAAATGCAGGTGCTTCCTTCGAGGTGAAATTAAGTGAAAATGATATTGATAGTTCATCTGATGAAGCGTGCACGTCGAATGCAGGTACTACACTTTTTGTTTAGTCAAGTCAATATAAAATCACTTTCATTGTGTTGAGGATTTTTATTGAACAGGACCAAACCAGACACCTGATCTCTATCATTACACAAACTGCACAATGGGATCCTTTTGGTCTGAAAAGAACATAATTCGCCAATTCGTCAGTCTTTGTTTGGGTACTAAATGACATCTCTTTGTTCTTCAGACAAGCAAGAAAAAGCAGCAGCTGGAGGAAAAAAGAGAAGTCGCTCTGTGAGTGAGGACGACACTTCCAGTTCTGCAAAAGTCGTTTGGAAGTTAAACGCAGAGGGACGATACGTCTGCGACATATGTGATAAGACATTTAAAACGGTACAATATTAGATCATTTTCATGCATTTGAATACTTGCCCTATTTGAAAATGATATGCAAGGACAGTTCCACTCCAGTTATAAATTTGATCCGTTTGCAGACAAATATTCTGAGAACCCACATGTTCACGCACAGCGATCAGAAGGACTTCAAGTGTGAAATATGTGAGACTGCTTTTAGGACCAAGGGTTCGTTGATCCGACACAAACGTCGGCACACGGGTAAAACGGGTTGTGAAAAGTTGTTTAGTGTCTGTGTAAGCTTTGATGCAAGTCTTTCACAGTATTATGGCATCATTTCCTTTGGCAGATGAGCGTCCGTACCGCTGCAATCAGTGTGGCCTGGCCTTCAGAGAGTCCGGAGCTCTAACCAGACATCTGAAGTCCCTCACGCCTTGCACCGAGAAGATTCGCTACAGTCAGTGTAAAGAGATACTTGTCAGCAAGGATGGTGTTCGAAAAGGTACTTTACACCTTTTCATGATGACTTGTTTTTGGTAATAATAGGGTGTCATATTAAATGCCCTTATTATGGGTAATGAAAGGTTCATATTTTGGTTTTGGTTATTGTCCCCAACGACAGGTTAACATGCATGCAAGGGCAAAAAACAATTCTGTTTTCCTATAATATTAATTTATTTTGACCAACCTTATTTTTTTCAATGACTCAAACCTCTCCAGTGATTGGTGGATTTCATTTAAAGCAGTGTTTGTGAGCATTTAATGCTCTGAAAGTGGCAAAGAATGAATTAGCATTTTCATTCAGACCAACACAAAAAGACCAATATGCTAATGATTCACATTGACATCAATATGAAACGGCTTGGGACCGGTTTAAAAAATGGCTTGTTTTAAATATTAATTGGACGACTCTTTATTTTAAGAGAATAACTTTGTGCACAGTGCACTTTCAGATTTAAAACTTTTACACACTGCATGAAAGGCAAAATCCATAGCAGTGACACAACGATTGTTATAAACTTGAAGTCTCAAAAAGGAAAGTAGCAATAAATATTTTCTTCCAGAATCTAATGGATGATTGAAAAAGAAAACGATGGGTGGGTTTTGTGCATCATTCTTTGGATTGGATATTGAGATACAGGATTTTTGACTTTCATGATCAAAATCAAAACAAATTATTTATTTTTTATTCATATATTCTAGATTAATTAAATGTGAAAGTTTCACTTTTTAATAATAATAATATAATAATACAATTTTTATTTGTATTGCACTTTACACACATGAAGAACACGTCTCAAAGTGCTACAGGCATAAAATAAAAAATGAAAAGAACACAGAACAATCGTATAGACAATACAAGTTACATCGAGAACAATTAAGAAAAAGCAATATAAAATAAATGAGTCTTTAGTTTACTTTTAAAAACATCAATGGACTGTGGCGACCTCAGATGGTTAGGGAGGGCATTCCACAGTCGAGGCGCAGACCGCCTGGAAGGCCCTATCTCCCATGGTGTAGAGTTTTACTTTGGGAACCTGGAGCTGGTGCCTGTCAGAGGAACGTAAATGTCAGGTTGGGTTATGCATGTTGATGAGCTCCTTAAGGTACACCGGCGCACTGCCGTAGACAGTGCATGACAGTGCAAAACTTTTTGAAAGAAGGTGCAAAAAAAAATCTTTTCACCTGTATATTATATGATTGGTGCAGTCTAGCATATGTCACCAAATAAAAGCCTGTTTTCACTGGAAGATCAGTTAGGACTTTTTGATTGAACATTATAAGGTCAAAAAGTGTGTGAATAGATAAGATCTATCACATGCATTTAGAAATTTATGGAGAATGTTCATTTGATGACTGTTTGGTTTCATTCTAGAAGTTCAGCCGTCACTTCCTGAACCTGAGAAGGAGCAAATTCCTGTCGTGAGGGTTGTGGAAGCCGGTCAGGAAATCATCCAGATCGAGGTGGTCGGACAAGTGCAACAGGTATCAGACTAACACAACTAGCTTTTAAATATTTAAACTGCCTTTGTTTTGTTTTTTTAATGTTTTTTATTTTGCACTGTTCTCTGACGGTCACTTATAATGTAATCAAAACACCCCCTGCTATGATTTGGCTAATAGTTGTGTCTGTTTGACAGCTACGTCCTTCACAAATGGACATTTGATTTCGGTTAAAACTCATAAATGCTACGTATCATCGTTATCTTTTAGTTTCAGTCTTTCTGCAAAGCCTGTGTCGAATTGTTGAAATGTAGATGTGTTTATATATTCAGCTCGTTTCAGACTAGTGTTGAACAAGTTCCTCTTTCCCTAACAGGTGGTGTCTCAGCCTCAAACTGCAACTGTGGTCGAAGCCGACAATCTGATCTGCCAGGCCATCATAAACTCTGGCATCGCGCTGGAGACCGAAGCCACGGAGGCAGCCGAGCAGGCAGAGGCCCGGTCACCTAAATCTGATGCCAGACTCACCGAGATCCAGGTGACGGAGGAGTGTGTGGAGACCGTGGCCGAGGAAACACAAGTAAGTTTCTTAAATAGCGACTTTCACGTTTTATTTCAATAAAACCACACAATAACCTTTCTCTATTCATCATAGGATTCATCTGTGAAGGAAGACGAACCCATCGAGTCAAAATTATACAAATGTCCTCACTGTGAGCGCATCTTCAAGACTATGGCCTACCTGAGGGTCCATGTCAAAGGGCATGTTGGTACGCCCCATTCAAATCTGTTTATTCATTAACAATCTATAACATATGCGTAATAGTCTCTGATTGTTGTTATCCTTCCTCAGGTTACAAGCCGTTTAAGTGCTTAACATGTCAGAAGGAGTTCCTGACGGGCTACGTGCTGAAGAAGCACATGGAGACGCACATCAGCGAGCGGCGCTATAAATGCGGAGAGTGCGGCAAACAGTTCAAAGCCATCGGACACGTGCGGGAACACATGAGAGCGCATTCAGACGAGAGGCCCTACCACTGCAGCTTCTGTGACAAGAGATACAAGACCAAGGTGAGGTCAATATACAAAAACAATATGCTAACATGTGCCTGTTTTACATTGTCACCTTTAAACCGTTGTCTGTTGTGCCCCAGAATGCCCTGCAAGTCCACCACCGCACTCATGGTAAGGAAAAGCCATATGTGTGTCCGCACTGCTCCCGGGGCTTCAGGGAAAAGAGCGCTTTGGTGCGGCACATCCGACATCACACGGGAGAAAAGCCCTTCAAGTGCCCAAAATGCGGTCGGGGCTTTGCTGAGCACGGCACGCTCAACCGTCACCTGAGAGCTAAAGGTTTATAAACACGATTCACTACAAATGTAAATTATGAAAACGTGTCTAAACAGAAGTGACTGTTATGAAACTAAGTAGGACTGGCATTAAAAATCTGCAAAACTTTCTAAAGAACAGAAATGTTTTTTATTTATGTTTCAAGTATTAATTTAATTATAAATAAAATTAATATATAAAATCTTATTTGTTCAAAAATACATTAAAAGAGTAATATTGTGAAATAGCATTACAATTTAAAATACCAGTTTTGTATTTCAATATATTTTAAAATGACATTAATTCTTTAATACAAAGCTGAATTTTTAGCATCATTACTCCAGTAAACCAGTGTTATTTCAGTATGATTCATGTAGTTTTATATTTTGGATTAGATTTCATATGTATATTTTCTGTTTTAAAATGTCTAAATAGTACTTATTATTATTTATTAGTTATGGTTTACTAGTTTTTACTATATAACTATAACTTTAGGTATTACATTATAGTGCTTCAACCTAAGCTAAATAAAAAAATGAGAAACAATGCCCTGGAAACTAACATTTTAATCTAAAGTAATATTTTACTATGCTTTTGGTCCTATAAATGCACTGTGTGTTTGTGTGTGTGTGTGTGTGTGTCAGGAGGTTGTTTTGCTGTGCAGCAGAAGGACTCTGAACACGCTGGGGACTCTGAGGAGCAGGAGGTGTCAGCTGAAAGCGTCTCCACTACAATCGTATCAGACGACCCTCACGCTGTGCTGGTGGAGTTCTCCTCAGTGGTGGCTGACACTCAGGAATACATCATAGGGGTAAAAAACACATGTGCTGTTTGTGTTTGTTATGTGACTTATATGTTGCTGATAGTGTGTGGAATGATATGAAAATTATTATGTGAACCTCCTTTACATATATTAAACAAAAAAAGTGGTTATTGGTAATTAATAACGAAGAATAATCTAACCAGTTTTATGTCTTTTTTTGTTTTAATTAAATAATTTCTCTTCAATGTCAAATTCTTCAGAAATCATTCTGATATGCTGCTCTAATACATTTTTATTATTATCAGTGATAAAAACAATTGTGCTGCTTTATATTTTTGTGGAAACCATGAATTTGAATAGAAAATTACAAAAGTACAAATTAATGTTGATATATATGATAAAGATAGGTGATAGTTGTTGCAATAAAGTGACTATAATTTAGTTTCAAATATAAATTGTTTTTTTTCCAGGCACCAGCTGAGGAAGCAGTTCAAGGGGAAGAAGTGGCAATAATTCAAGACAATCAGCAGCAGGTCATTTTTTACAATTTCCCTCACATCAGTGTCAACTTAAAGCAAATATTAGCAAGATTAAAAAGGGTCATCCAAATGGAGTAACCATATTGCTTAATGTGTCTGCCTTTAGATGGACAGTCACATCATGAAGGTGGTGCAGCAGATCGTCAGCCAATCACACGGAGGCCACCAGATCATCGTTCGTAACGTGGCCGCAGACGAGACCCCTGGCATCTCGGACTGTGGAGACACCATCACCATCGCCACACCTGAGAGCTTGACCGAGCAGGTGGCCATGACACTCGCCAACGCCATAAGTGATGGCACCATCCTCACCACGACAACAGATGGCGCCGTGGAGACGCCCCACACCACAGTTACCATGGTAACCGCGGAGAGCGTTGAGACGATGGAGCAGGAGGAGCAGTACGTCATCGCTTCACCTGACGAAATGGAAATCCAGACCGTGGTCGTGGTCTAAGATGCAGGTTCTATTAATTTAACACGTTTTGATTGTTACGTGAACAGCCGTGGTGTAGCATTTCGCTTCTCTGGGAGGCCTTAATCCACACGTTTTGCACTGCAAGATGAATTCATAACTTTTGCTTATGGAAACTTTCAAAAGTTTGTGTTTTAAACGGATTGTTGTCAAGCTGCAGGATATACTAAAGAACTGATGCCATTTTCAGTAGATGGCAAAACTTTGTTTTTTCTGTATCAGATTTTGTCTCTGTTGCATGGCATATAATCATATGTGACTATCATCTACTCATCACAAATATGTAACATAACATGATGCCACTCATAACAGGGCCCATAAAACACCTGGCAGGGAATGAAAGTATGACACATTAAATATATTTTTATGTAACTTTGTATTTCTTCATTCATTGATCTGTTCTCATTTCTGCATTCTCAGTAATGCATAATTTACTCGGTCATTTAAAGAATATTCTGACCTCAAAAAACATGGTAAGTGTTATTGACTGAATCTGTAACAGCATTTCGTACCTCAGTTTGTAAAAAAAAACAAAAAAATTCAAGTGGAAGTCAATGGAGCAAGGTTTTCTGAAAGGCTTTGAAAGCAGATTAATATATGCTAAATATACAAATATAGATGTATTTCAATGAACTCTCAGTTATAACTTTCTGACATAATACCTGCACATTTTTTATGCCTTTCTGCTATTTGATTGTTTACGATCCAACCGGAGTTACAATTTCTAGTACAATTTTGCCCTACGAGGTTAATAAGCTTTTTTGGTCACTGTGGTGATCATATGTGAAAAAACAGTCATAAGGGTCTTTTTTTTTTAAATTGAAGAGATGTTGGCATCATCTAAAAGCTGAATAAATAAGCTTGCCATTGAAGTATGTATCACAATATTTGTTCGAGATAGATTGAAAATTGCCTTTAAAGTTGTCCAAATAAAGTTTTGATATATTTACAGCAGGATCATGTACAGTAACATGATCTTTACTTAAAGCGGCCATCTGGTGCCACATGCACTTTTTCAAGCTGTTTGGACTGAAATGTGTGTTGGGAGTGCGTGTACACAACCACCCTACAATGATAAAGATCCACCAGTAGTTTTTCTTTTATATATTTAATAAAAATAAGTTGCCCCTTCTGAAATCAAGCCATTCTCAAATGCATGTTGGTGTGAGGCCACTCCCACAATAGTTGAT
>JAUCMS010000193.1:0-40400 GCA_032357445.1 Enteromius radiatus | reverse complement strand
TAGATATAATATCAAATATAAGGAAATAAATATATAAATGCATTTACATGTAAATATTTTCAAAATATATACTGTACTTGTGTGTTTTAATATAAACAGAATAAATAAACACAGCATAAATGCATATATTATGTTAAGAAAAAGTTTTATTTTGGATGCGATTAATCGTGATTAATCATTTGACAGCTCTAGTACATACACCTTACATGTGAATCAAGTCCTTTTTAAGTCCTCTTGTGAATCTACTGTAGACATTTTGCTTAAATGTTTGTTTATGTTATTGCAACAATTTTGTTTGTGAACAAATTGATATATTTGTCTTTTTTTAATTTCAGATGTGACCCTCTTAATTCTGTTGATTGATGTTAATTGATGTTTAGTCTGTCTTCTTAATCTTACTGCATGCAACAGCATTGGTCAAATCTTTTATCTTTCTTTTTTATTTGTCTTGTCTTTCTTTTATACACTTCTGTTTTCATTCATGCCTTAACTCTTCTGCAACTCTACAAATGTACTAATTCCAAAAATATGTTATATGAAGAAGCACCTGTAGCTCCTGTGCCTTCTGCACCCAAACCCGAAGAGCCTAAACCTGCACCAGTAGCTGAGCCCAAACCAGAACCTAAGCCTAAGCCTGAACTTAAGCCTGAGCCACCAACAGCCAAAGGTACTGTTACTTGTTTATACTTCATGTTGTGTGAGATTCTTGTCTATGAGTTTTTCATATAACGTCTTTTGTTGTAACTGTCCAGCTTCCATTAGGAAGTGCATTGAATGTGACACTCTGTGTGTTCTTTGATGTGTGCTTATGAAAACTAAACCATAAACAATACAATGCGTGTTCTTTGAAGTTCTTGTCGAGGAAAAGCCAAAACCAACAATTCCAGAGCCACCAAAGAAAGTGCCTGCTAAACCTGAAGAAGCCATAGCTGTTCCAGTAGAAGAACCTCCAAAGAAAGGTACTGTATAGACTCACTTTGTTTCTGTTGTATGTTTCTTGATTAAGAAGCCACATTCTTATGAGGAGCATATGACTTACAGTGGCTTTTGTTTAAGTTAATGTCTTTGTCCTTCAATATAACAGAATTCTTCTTATTATGTACTGTACTGTTCACTGCTTACACTTTATTTTGTGTGGGTTTCTTGTCTTTAGGGTTGCATATACCTGTCTTTAATGTGCAGTTGTCCAGCTTCTATTAAGAAGTGTGTTATATGTGATACTGTTTGTTATTTCATGTGTGTCTTTGAAAATAATTATTTAAACTATACAATGCATGTTCTTTAAAGTTCTTGTGGAGGAAAAGAAACCAAAACCACCAGTTCAAGAACCTTCAAAGAAAGTGCCAGCTAAACCTGATGAAGCCATTGCAGTTCCGGTGGAAGAACCTCCAAAGAAAGGTATAGGCTCACCTTTTGTAGGTAGGGCAGTTAGATGTGTTTTTACTATAGCCACATTCATATGAGGAACACGTGGCTTTTATTTGAATGTCTTTTTGTTCTGCGTTATTACTGTTTGTTTTTGTTGTTGATGTACTCTCATTATGTTCATTGTTTATATTTTATATTCTTGTCTACTAGCTTTGTGTATACCTGTCTCAGTTATTGAAACTGTCCAGCTTCCATTAGGAAGCATGTTTTATGTGTGTGTTCTTTGACATGTGCTTTTGAAAATGAATCTTTAAACACTGAAATGCATGCCCTTTAAAGTTCTTGTGGAGGAAAAGAAGCCAGAACCAGCAAAGAAATTACCAGCTCCAGTGGAGGAACCTCCAAAGAAAGGTATAGATTCACATTTTGAGCTGTTTTCTGTTGTATGTGTGCTGTGTGTTTATTTCTTAACCAGCTACACTCTTATTAGAAACACATGAATATACGTTAGCTTTCATGTTGTTGTCTTTGTCCTGCAGTATTACTGATCTTGTTGTTCTACACTTATTGTTATGTAGTTTTTGTGTATGCTTTATATTGTGTTGGCTTCAAGTTTTGATACATTGTACCTGTCTTTGTTGTTCAATTGTTCAGCTTCGATTAAGAAGTGTGTCATGTGTGATATTGTGTGTTCTTTCAAGTGTGCAAATGCATCTTTAAACCATACAATGCATGTTCTTTAAAGTTCTTGTGGAGGAAAAGCCAAAACCAACAATTCCAGAACCTCCAAAGAAAGTGCCAGCTAAACCTGCTGAAGCAATTAAATTTCCTGAGGCAGAACCTCCAAAGAAAGGTATAGACTCACTTTTTGTATGTAGGGCTAATTTCTGTTATATGTTTGGATCTTTATTAACTTGCCACAATCTTCTGAGGAACACGTGACCTTACTGTGGCGTTTGTTAATGTTATTGTCTATGTCCTGTAATATTATTGGCTTTATTTGGTACTGACCTTTGTTTATGCTTTATGTGGATTTCTTAAGGGCTTTTCATATACCCATCTTTTTTTGTTGCAATTGTCCAGCTTCCATTAGGAAGTGTATGTGTCTGTGTGTTTTTGATGTGTGCTCATGAAAATTAATCTATAAACAATACAATGCATGTTCTTTAAAGTTCTTGTGGAAGAAAAGAAAGCAAAACCAACAATTCCAGAACCACCAAAGAAACTCCCATCTAAACCTGAGCAAGCAATTACAGTGGAAGAACCTCCAAAGAAAGGTATAGACACATACCAGGATTTGTATGTAAGGCTGTTTTCTGTTGTGTTTGTTTTTTGCACTCTTATGAGGAAGACATGACTTAAGAGTTGGTTTTGTTTGTTATTGTCTTTGTCCTGCAATGTTATTGTGATTGAGTGTATTCTTCGTAGCTTCGTACCAAATCTTTTACATCTTACATCTTTGGTTTCTTATATATATCCTAAGTCTTGTATATTTAAATAATCTTTCACTCATCTTGTCTCACTCTTGACACAGTGCGAGTTGAAGCATTGTTCTTAACTTTAATATCCTTTCTAAGTTCAAGAACCTTCCAAGAAGCCAGAGGCCCCTTTGCTATTGGCTACACAGAAAGAAGACTTGACTGAGGAAGTAGGTTTTAAGAAACCAGATGCTGCTGTTCAAAAATTAGAAGATAAAGTGCCTCAGAAGCGAGAGACTGTTGCTGGTCTTAAAAAAGAAGAAATTATAGACAAACTGCCTACAAAAGAGACTGTGCTTATCCATAAAAAGGAAGAAAAGAATGAGGTCACCCTTCCTCCTAAAAAGGATGAAGTTCTACCTCAAATGAAAGAGGTTACTCTTCCTCCTAAACAGGATGAAGAAATATTACCTAAAAAGAAAGATGTTCCTCCTCCTCCTAAAAAGGATGAAGTTCTACCCCGAAAGAAAGATGTTCCTCTTCCTCCTAAAAAGGATGAAGTTCTACCTCAAAAGAAAGAGATTACTCTTCCTCCTATACAGGATGAGGAAATATTACCTAAAAAGAAAGATGTTCCTCCTCCTCCTAAAAAGGATGAAATTCTACCCCGAAAGAAAGAGGTTCCTCTTCCTCCTAAAAAGGATGAAGTTCCACCCCAAAAGAAAGAGGTTCCTCTTCCTCCTAAACAGGATGAGGAAATATTGCCTAAAAAGAAAGATGTTCCTCTTCGTCCTAAAAAGGATGAAGTCGTACCTCAAAAGAAAGAGGTTCCTCTTCCTGCTAAAAAGGATGAGGAAATTGAACCTAAGAAGAAAGAGATTCCTCTTCTTCCTAAAAAGGATGAGGAAATTTTACCTAAAACAAAAGAAGTTCCTCTTCCTTCTAAAATGGATGAAACTGCACCTCAAAAGAAAGAGATACTTGCTACACAAATTTTAGAGAAGAAAGAAGAAAAAGAAATGTTCTTCGTGGAAGAGATTACACGTCTAGCTTCCAAGGAAGTAATGGCTCCTGTGCAAATTGTAGAGTTGAAAGAAGAAAGAGAAGACATTTTCTTCAGAGAAGAAATTGCACATGTACAGAGGGAAGTATCCCTTAAATCAAAACTTGAAGAGAAAGAAGATATTTTACCTAAAAAGAAGGAAATAGTTGCTCTTACTAAAAAAGAAGAGGTTGTAATGCCTCAGAAGAAAGAAGTTCCTCTTCCTGCCAAAAAAGATGAAGAAATTGTACCCCAAAAGAAAAAGGTGACCCCTACAAAAGGTACAATGATCTCAGACAACATTGATTGTCTTTTTCTTACTCTTTGCCTTCCTGTCTTTGAAATTATTTTCTTTGAACTTCTTTTTATTTTATTGAACTAATTTCTTTGTATTTGTGTATTCCAGTATGTTTGTCACTTGTTTCTTTTCCTGGTTTGTTCTTATTTCTGTTCATTAACCTCTTACCACTCGCTAGAGTGATCTCTTGATTTTAAAGATGTGAATATTTCATACTCTCTTAAGTTGCTTTGGATTCAACACGGACAAAATCTACAACAGAAGAGCTGCAAAGAAAGCAGGATACAGTTCTTTTTCTGCCAAAAAAATATGAGAAGACTGAAGGTACATAAGTCAAGCATAAGTCAATTATTTTCTCTTGAGCGTCATCTTTGTCTTCATATTCTGTTAAAATCCCATCAAGTATACTTAGTGTAGCAATCTTTCAAGTAAGTGAAACCAAACCTCAAAAGGTTCAAATTGTGCCAAACACCAGAAATCACTTAGAGAGGTCAAACCCTGTGAAAAGATGAGAGAATCTATGAGAATTCTATAATGGAATTGCTCTTGAATTTAAGCCTTCTTAAAAAGTACAAATTGTTGAACTTAGAATTGTTTCAAAGCCTGAGAGTGTTCATTTCTCCAGATTCACCTCTTAATTTTGTTTGTTAATTTTGAAATTATTTCTCTGAAGCAATAATCTTGCGATTCAGACTGTTGTACATCATCTTATAAACAAATTATCTTTCTATTGTCTATAAATCTCTTGGTTCCATTGTTGGATACAAAATTCTTCTTCGCATCCAAGATCTTCAAGAATCCACTTCTTTCTGGAGGAAAGATGAAGACACACCATCAGACCATCAGAAAATTGCAGTGAAGTCACTTCTTTTGGAAGAATCTTCAAAAGAGGACATCTCTCATCATAAAGCTCAACAAACATCACAAACTGAAATATTGTTTGACGTGAAACATAGCAAAGAAATTGACACTTTACAAATTTCAAAACTGGGGGATTCTTCAAAAGAAAGTATATTGTCTTCAGAGGAATTTAGAATGATTGAAACGATTTCTGGTGATGAACCATCTAGAGCACTTGAAAGAACAGGTAAGATAAAAAATAATATAAAGTGCTTAAATTATGATTGTAGCTATGGTCACTTAGAGTTTTAAAGGATTTGCACCATTTAAACTGTCTGTAATTTCAGAATCATGAAACAAACAAAAAATTGGTTTCAAAGACTAAGGCAATATTTATTCTTCCACATTCTCCTTTTACAGAAGCTATTTTTGAACAAAAACCTACTAATAAGAAGCCAGAGGTTGTTCAGTTATTGGCTTCAGAGGAAGGGGATTTAATTGAGGACATGGGTCATAAGAAACTAGTTGCTGCAGGTAGTAAATTAGAAGGTAGAGAAGGCAAAGTACCACAGAAGAGAGAAACTGATGCTGGTCCCAAAAAAGAGATATTTGCTACCCCTAAAAAGAAGGAAATTGGGCCCCAAAAGGATGAAATCATACGTCAATTAGACAAATTTGAAAAGTTTGATATTTCCACTGAAAAGGATGAGGTTCCTCTTCCTCTCAGAACAAAAGAAGAATTAGTGGTCCAAATGAAAGAGGTTCCTCTTCCCCATAAAAAGGAAAAGGAGATTTCACTTCAAAAGAAAGAGGTTTCTCTTCCTTCAAAACAGGATGAGGAAATGTTAGCTGTAAAAAAAGATGTTCCTCCCAGAAAATATGAACAAATTGTATTTGAAAAGAAAAAGATTCTTCTTCCTCCCAGAAAGGATGAGGAAATGGTGTCTAAAAATAAAGATATTTCTCTTTCCTATAAAAAGGAAGAGGAAATTGCACTTCAAAAGAAAGAGTGTTCCCTTAGTACTAAAGGGGATAATGAAATGTTACCTAAAAAGAAAGATATTCCTCCCATAAAGGTGGAGGAAGTTGTGTTTGAAAAGAAAGAGATGTTTCTTCCTTCTAAAAAAGATGAGGAAACCTGGCCTAAAAACAAAAAAGTACTTGCTCTCGATAAAAAGGAAGATGAAACTGCATCTCAAAAGAAAGAGGTTCCTCCTCCTGCTAAACAGAATGATGAAATGTTACATAAAAAGAAAGATGTTTCCTCAAAAATAAATGAGGCTATTTCCCCTGAAAAGAAAGAGGTTCTTGCTGCTAAACAGAATGAGGAAATGTTACGTAAAAAGAACGCTTTGTCTCCCAAAATAAATCAGGATATGTCCCCGAAAAAAAAAGAGGTTACTCCAAAAAAGGAAGATAACATTTTATCTAAAAAGGAGGAACCTCTTTGCCTTAAATATGGAGAGGAAATTGCACTTCAAAAGAGCGAGCTTCCTCTTCCTGCTAATCAGGATAGAAAAATGTTACCTAAACAGAAAGATGTTCCTCCCAGAGAAGAAGAGGAAATTGTATTTGAAAAGAAAGAGGTGGTTCTTCTTTCCAGAATGGATGAGGGAATACTGCCTGAAAAGAAGGAAATTCTTCTTACTCCTAGAAAAGATAAGGATATTATATCCATAAGAAAAGAGGTCCCACTGTCTGATAGAAAGAATGAGGAAATTGCTCCTGAAAAGCAAGAGGTTATATGTCATCCCAAAATGAATAAGGAAATATTGTCCAAAGAGAAAGAGATTCATCCCTCTAAATTAGAAAAGGAAATTGTGTCTGAAAACAAAGAAGTTTGTCTTCCCAGAAAAGAAGTTTTATCAGAGTCTTACCAGCCTTTGAAAAAAGATGTAGGTAAAAAGAAAGAGGTTCCTCTTCTTCCTGAAAAGAATGAAGAAAATGTACTTCAAAAGAAAGAAGCTCCTTTTCTTTGTAAAGATGAGAAAAAGAACGAGGCTCCTCTTCCTCTTAAAATGGATGATGGTACAGCAACTCAGAATGACGACATATCTCCCACAGCAGAAGTAGTAGTTGCACTGAAAAGGAAGCAGGTGGTCAGTGCTTCTAAAATAGAAGAAACTGTGCCTCAAAGGAAAGAGACCCATCCACTAATTTTGAAAGAGAAAGAGGAAAGTATACTTAAAAGACAAGAAGTTACTCACTCTCTTGATAGGGAAGAAATTCCACACAAGAAGGAAGTGTCCTACAGAATTAAACTGGAAGAGAAGGAAGATAATTTGCTAAACCAAGAGGTTGTTACAGTCCCTAATACAGAGGAATTTGAGAAAAAGGAAATTTTGGAGCATAAACAACAGGGGAAAGATGATGCTCAGCCTAAAAAGAAGGAACATGTTGCTGTCACTAAAAAACCTAGTGCTATAGCACCTCAAAAGAAAGAGGTTATTCTTTCATCTGAAAGGCTTGATAAGAATGTTACACAAAATAAAGCGGCGACTCCTACAAAAGGTATAATGACATGAAACAACGTCTAATATTTCTCTTGGTGTCTTTAGTGCGCAAAAGAAAAAAAAATAATCAGGACATTTTTTTTTAGACTAACCTCTTCTTTGTCCTGTCTTTAAGTCATAAATAATGTTACAGCCCTTGTGTTTGTCATTTTTTGTGTCTGTTGAGTCTGATGGTAAAATGACAAAAATCAGGTTTGAGGTTATAATGTACAATTCTATTTGTGATGTAAAGTAGCAGAACCAGAGATGAAACCATCTCAAGAGAAGACACCTGTTTCTGTGAAAGAAGTCACAGCCCCAAAAGGTACAGAGTACTGTGGGGATTCTTTAGCAATCTTTTTTATGTCATACTAAATTCTGTGTTTCAGTTTGTGATATTATGGTCTCTTTTTGTTGTTTGTCCTGCTTTTGTCAAGTCAAATCTTGTATGTATATTGTTGCATTTCATATTTTGATTTCTGTCATAACACCTTAAAATTTGTACATTTTACAGTTGAAAAGAAACCATCTCCAGAACCTGAAAGAAAGAAAGAACCTTTGCCAGAACCTCAGGCAAAGAAAATTTCCCCAGAAGGTACTTTTTTGCTTGATATGTGATATGTTTTGTCTAACAACAAGAAAGGATGTTTCTTTAGCACATCCTAACCTCAATAGAGGGCCTTAACACATTAAACATTTGCCGTATTGTTTTTATGTTGTTCTGTGTGGTATTGTAACAAAACATCTTAATGACAAAAGGTTCATGCTTAGTGAACCACTCTTATTTAGAAAAATACCTTTATTAGTCTTTAATTTTGTCACAGTGTCATGTTGTTAAGCCTCTAAGAGGGGCTAAAACATGTTCTGTCAAGTCTAAGTCTACGAATGCATGCTTGTTTGTGTGAATTCTGTGAGTAATTTCCACAGCAAATATCTTTTCTTTATTTTTTCTTCAGATAATAACTTGAATCATTTCATGTATTGTCTGTCATACACGTTATATCTGTGTGTCTGTCTCTTAACCTTGATAGAGGTTTAAAAGATTCTATTCTTCCATTGCATTGTGTTATTCTCAATATCTTTCAACTTCAATTAATGTCAAAAAACACTATTTTTAGTTAAAGAGATCGAAAAGAAACCTGAAGATAAACTCATTCCTAAGCCCAAGGAAGAGAAGATAATTCCAACAAAAGGTATTATGGTAACCACAAGTTTGCAAATGAAATGTCTAGTCATGATGAAATCTCATCATGTCTTTGAAATTTCTTTTGAAGTACCTACACCTAAAGAACCAGAGAAACTAAAGCCTGCTCCAAAGGAAGAACCAGTACCAATTGTCCAACCAGTGGAAGGTATCGAAGCTGAAACTCTTATACTCTTAAACTCTTAAAGTATACTCTCTTTGTTTATAAAATATCTTTGGGCAATTATCTTTATTGAAAATATGGTTTTTAATAACAGGTAGGTCATAATCTTATTCTGAATGTCTTTTCTTAATCTTTTTCGTAAAATCTTTCTTAATTTCAGAAAGATGTGTTGGTAATGTCTGTCATGTTGTTGACTTGTATGTGCTTCTGGTATGTGTACGTTTTTAATGAAAAGGCATGTCTTTATCTCTCGGCAGTTTAACTGACAACCAGTTACTCACAAAAGAGAATAAAATACTATGTATACCAAAACAGATTCAAGTTATGAATACAAAATGCCCCCAAAGCTTTTTCTGAACATTTCCAATATTTAGAAAATATTGTTATTGTTACCTGTTTTAACTTTTTGTGACGACTTTTCTAAATCAGATGGTGAAAAGGGACCAGTTTCTGCACCTGCTCCAGGAAAGAAAGGTAAGAAAACAACAACAACAAAAAAATTCTTAAAACTTAAAATCTTTTCTCATAGATGGCAGAGCCTTTTCAAATTATTTGTTCTCTTCAGTTATATTGTTTTTGGAATTAAATTTTGTTGTGTGTCTTGAAATGTTTTATATTGTCAGTACCGTCTTTGTTGGTTTGTCTGTTATCGACCTATTGTCTTTTGTTATGTTTTGTCTTGTCATAGTTTGTTTTACAGCAAAAAGTATGTCACTGTGTTAAATGTGATGTGTTTATGGTTGTTTTTATGTACTGTTTTTATGTATGTTTGCTTTATAATGGCATACATTTCCAAATCTAAAGGCAAAGGTCTTAAATTGAAGCAAGAAGAGGGAAGATTTGAAATTCCAACTTTAAAGAAAGCTACAAGAGTGTCCAAAGATAAAGACGAAGATCAGGAAATGGTAAAACTGAAGAAAGTGCCCAAATCACAAGAGGACGAATATGAGGAACGCCCAAAAGTGTATGCTGAGGCTCACACTGAAGTTATGATGACTGAAAGTTATGAGGCAGAAATGCATTTTGAGACTTATGAAGTGACCAAGAGAGTTGAGAAAATTCAACCTGAGGTAGACAAAAAGATTCCTGATGAACCTAAGCAAGCGCCACCTCAGATAAAACCAGAAGCTGAAATAGAAGAAAAAATAAAGAAGACACCAATTGTAAAGGTTCCAAAGAAAGATACACCAGAGGAGCCTGGCTTAGCACTACAAAAGGTTAAAAAGTTACCAGTAGGCACAAAAGAACAAGAATCTGTCAAATTAAAACCTTTTGAGAAACCTGAAAAACCACCAAGTGAAACCGAAAAAGACGCCAAAAAAGAAGAGAAAGGAAGAGAACCTTTAACTTTTGACAGAAGTAGGGAACCAGTTACCTTTCAGAAAGACCAACCTGAAAAGGATAAGAAGCCAAAAGAATCTGATGTCATCACAAAAAAAGAAGAGCCCCCTGTTCCTGATAAAAAGGTGCCAGATGAAGATGCTGTTAAACCTGTAACCAGACCTCCCAAAGAGGAAGCACCTACAGAGCCTAAAGAAAAATTAATTAAAGGCAAAGGTAAAATTCCACCTAAAGATCAGGAGCCTGCAATGGTTCAACTAAAACCAATTCCAAAGAAACCATCAGCTGGCTCACCAAAAGAAAAGGAGATACCAGAGCCAAAAGAACGAAAACCAATTGAGTTGTCACCACTTTCTAGGCCACCAAAAGATGAAATTATAACAGAACCAAGTATTCCACCAAAAAGAGTTGACAGTCAAGAAACTCCAGATAAAGGTAAAGAGGTTGAGAAGATACCAACTACTGTAACCCCAGAAGATAAAAAGACGCCACCCAAAAAGGTTACGGCAGTAAAGAAGGAGATTACACCAAAGGAGAATGAGAAGAAGCCAATAGTCACCAAAAAGGGTATTTTGCCCAAAGAGGCTGAGGAGAAAGAAGATGTAATTCTAAAACCAGTTGAGCGTCCAAAGAGTGGAGTAGAGCCTGAAAAGATTCCCACACCTAAGGTTGAGAAACCAAAACCAACTGAACCAGTCTCTGTGGAGAGGAAGCCTAGTGAGGATTTGGCAAAGAAGCCTAAGAAAGTTTCACCCAAAGACTCAGTTGAAGCTGTTATTTTAAAGAAAGTACCTCCGAAGGTTTCACCTAAAGAGGACAAACCTGAAGCAACTCCGCAGATTACTGAAAGAGAGAAGGTTCCAGCCATAAAGGAGTTGTCTCCTGGAGCTGTGGAGTTAAGAAAAGTGTCAACTCAGTTTGAAGAGGAAATATTTGAGGAAGAGGTTGAATATGAATTTGAAGCTGAATATGAAGATGACGAAGAAGCATGGGGATGGGAGGTTGCTTCTCGAGAGAGTTATGGCTCAGAAGGCTCTGAAGAAAGGTATATGGAGGAAGGGGCACTTGAGACTCCTGGGATGCCAGGGGGTAGACGAGGTGAGAGGGTGGATGTGAACTACACCAATGAATGCCTCATTTTCCGTGCTATGGAAACCAGCTCCCTTTTGTTATTTTTTCACCCCAGATAATTTCCATGTCGACATTTATGTCCATCCATATAAAACTGCTAAATCTTGTCTGCCTCCTTCTTCATCTTCTTCAATCTTCATTGTGGCATGTTTATTGTATTTAATGTCCTTTCATCTTGTTTGTTGTTTATTTGTGTGTCTTCATTGATCTACAAAATATAACCACTTTTGGAAAAAATGGTCATTGCATTGGGATCATAATTTGTCATCTAACTTCTCATTAATTGGCAGCATGTTTCTGTCATCTTCATGACCCTTCATTCATGTTTAATATTTATCCTTCTTCTCAAAGTGTTTTTCAGTACTAGACATTTTAATTTAACTTAAAATACATTTTTCAAGTTCATAAATTGGAAGTAATTAATTTTTTTTTGTACAGAGGGAAAGCCTAAAGAGGAAGCTGGAAGAGGCAGAGGCTTAAAACGTACGTTTATTTATTAAATTATGTGTATGAATCTTCTTCCTCCTCAGCCATTTTAAGCATTACTTTAGACATTACTCATACCAGCTCAGCAAAAAAAAAATGTATGCAGATCTTAATATGTGTATTAATATTATTTTCATTTAAACCCCTTTTTTCATTACAGCAAGACAAACTCCATCTCCTGGTGATGCTGGAAGGGGTAGAGGGTTGAAGCCTGGTGCTGGTGGTGACAAACCTCCTGGAGAATCACCATTTGGTTTCCAGCTCAAAGCTGTCCCCTTGAAGTTTGTGAAGGAGCTCAAAGACATTGTGTTACAGGAGGCCGAGTCCATTGGCTCCTCTGCTGTATTTGAGTGCCAGATCTCTCCATCTACTGCTATCACCACCTGGATGAAAGATGGAAGCAATCTAAGAGAAAGTCCAAAGCACAAATTCACATCTGATGGCAAAGACCGCAAACTGCAAATCATTGATGTACAGCTTTCAGACACTGGAGAGTACACATGTGTTGCAAAGCTTGGCAACAAGGAGAAGACCTCAACAGCTAAACTTATTGTTGAAGGTATTGCATTGATTATGTTTAAAAACTGAATATATGAGCTTAGTCTGGTTCAAATATATATATATATATATATATATATATATATAAAAGAAATTCTACTCAATGTACTGAGATGTTCTTCGGTTTTTCATCTAATAGAGTTACCAGTGAAGTTCACAAAGAATCTGGAGGAGGAAATGTCTGTGATTAAGGGACAGCCAATGTACTTAACCTGCGAGTTGAGCAAAGAGAGGGATGTTGTCTGGAAGAAGGACGGAAAAGAGCTCAAGCAAATTCCTGGCAAAATTCAAATCAATGTTATTGGATTGCAGCGCTCTGTGACAATCCAAGACGCAAATGATGACAATGCCGGTGTTTACACTTGCGAGTGCGAGAACATCAAGACACAAGGCAATGTCAAAATCATTGGTATGTATATGGAAAACTTTATGGTCATTTATATTAGTTTTTAATGGTTCTATACAAAAACATAACTAAACCAAATATTTACTTTTGCAGAAATAATCAGAGATTGGTTAACAAAACCTTTGAGGGACCAGCATGTGAAACCAAAGGCTACTGCCACATTCAAGTGCGAACTGTTCAAGGATACTCCTAACTGGAAGTGGTTCAAGGGAGATGAAGAAATACCCACTGACCCTACAGATAAGACTGAAGTGAAAAAGGTTGGAAAAGATATGACTCTTACAATCAAGAATGCTCAACCTGGTGATGTTGGAGAATATGCCATTGAAGTTGAGGGCCGCAGATATGCAGCAAAACTCACTCTTGGAGGTTTGTTAGGCTTATCATTTATTGCTTTACTACAATAGGGGGATAATTTTTGTATCCCCCTAAATGCTCTTTTTGTCTATCATAAATATAGAGCGTGAAGCTGAGATCTTGAAGCCTCTTGCAAGTGTAGAGGTGGTTGAGAAAGAAGAGGCCAACTTCGATGCTGAAATTTCAGAAGATGATGTGCCTGGAGAATGGAAACTTAGAGGGCAGGTTCTGACCAGATCACCGGTAAGATTGTATATCATTAAAAAAAAAGCATTACTCTATGTAGGCTATTTTACATGAGTAATTGTATTTTTTTTTTGTCCCAAGACATGTGATATCAGAGCTGAAGGAAATAAAAGATTCCTTACCTTGAAAAATGTTCAACTTGACCAGGCTGGAGAAGTCTCTTACCAAGCTTTGAATGCCATCACTACTGCAATGTTAACGGTCAAAGGTATGTTGTTGATGAGCATTAAATGCATGTAGAAACAAGAAAAGCAGTATTTAAAAATTTAAGAGGGTGAAAATAACTGTCTTGTGATAACTGTTATTCACACCCATAGAAATTGAAATGGACTTCACAGTCCCATTAAAGGATGTTACTGTGCATGAAAAGAAACAGGCAAAGTTTGAGTGCACGATCACAAAAGATGTGCCTAAAGTCATGTGGTTGAGAGGATCTGATATTATAACACCAGACCAAAAATATGATATCATTGATGATGGAAAGAAACACATGTTGGTCATAAACCACTGTGAATTTGATGATGAGGGAGATTATGCTGTTGAAGTGTTGGGTAAAACATCAACTGCCAAACTGACAGTTGAGGGTAAGTTTTCATTCAAGCTATGTTTCAGTCATGATGGGGTCTTCTAAAAATGTGTCTGAGCTAAAATGGTTTTGCAATGGATTAACAAATTATAGGTATGCGGCTGAAATTCATCTCACCGATAGCGGATCAAACTGTTAAGGAAGGTAAAACAGCTCGGTTTGAGCTTGAGCTGTCCCATGACAATGTACCAGTGACATGGTACAAAAATGAAACAAAACTGCATCCAAGCAGAACTATACTTACGCATGTTGATGGAAAGAAACATATATTAGAAATCAGGAATGTCACTCTAGATGATACTTGCCAAATAAAAGCAGAGGCTAAAGGATTATCGACTACAGCAAACCTGACGGTGCTAGGTAACTTTTTATTTTATTCTTATTATTTTGATGATAATGATGGTGGTAGTGTTGGTGGTAAGATAATTGGTCCTGAAATCTGTAATCTAGTAAACATTACAGTAGTTTGTTGGTATACAAGCTGTTTTATCTCAAAAATTGTACATTAGGGTCTCTAAACTTTATTTTTTCAAATTTAATCTAGAGGGAGATGCCTACTTCACAGTTAAACTCCAAGATTACACAGCAGTTGAGAAAGATGAGGTCAACCTTGACTGCGAGCTCAGCAAAGATGTTCCTGTGAAGTGGTTCCACAATGAGACTGAAATGAAAGCCTCCAAGATGGTTACCATGAAAGCCGAGGGCAATAGAAGAATCCTAAACATCAAGAAAGTTGAGGGAAAAGACAAAGGATTATATGTTTGTGACTGTGGAACAGACAAGACTTCGGCCACCATGAACATTGAAGGTCAGTGATCAAGGTTATGAAATGTAAATGTTTGTTTGTTTTTTTGAGGGCCACATTGAGCTACACACCTACCTGAAATCTTACAGCATTTACAGGTGGTTACATTTGTTATATTTTTTGATTAACTTCAGCTCGTGACATCAAAGTGGTGCGACCCATGTATGGTGTTGAGCTGTTTGATGGTGAGACAGCTCGTTTTGAGGTGGAAATCTCTGAAGATGATGTACATGGCCAGTGGAAGCTGCAGGGAGAAGTACTCTCCCCATCACCTGTAAGGCTACTAAAACTATTTGAAATGGTAACAAGTGTAACATTTGTGTGGATGGCATAACTGTATTTCTTGTCTTTGTGGCAACAGGATGTTGAAATTATTGAGGATGGTGCTAAACACATCTTAACTTTGTACAACTGCAAAGTGTCCCAGTCTGGAGAGGTTTCATTCCAGGGTGCCAATGCAAAATGTTCTGCCAATCTAAAAGTGAAAGGTACAGGATGCCTAAATTTTGTACATCCACTCTTTAATTCTAGATGAGTGTTTTATAAAACTTTTTTGACCACTGACCACTTCCTCAGCTGAATAAAAGTGTGGAATAAATGACTCCTTACTTTCGGTGGGAAACTGGCTTGAAGCAATTAGACTCTGTTTAAATGTAAAATCTATTTAAAATGGATTGATTGATTGATTTAATGGGTTTTCCAATCCCTGCGACTTACTAGACTACTTCTTATGTCACTTAAGTTACTGAAGAAACACTTTAGCACAAATGAATGTTAACAATCATTATTATTACTGAATAATCAGTTTCCTGTTAGAATTTTTTATTTATTTAGATTATTGAGGATTTCATGATATGTGGTTTGGTGAATTATTTAAAGGGATGTTTTTTTTATATATTTTTGCAGAACTTCCCATTACATTTGTTACACCCCTGGCTGATGTGCATGTATATGAGAAGGA
Organism: Enteromius radiatus; assembly: GCA_032357445.1. Lineage (NCBI taxonomy): Eukaryota > Metazoa > Chordata > Actinopteri > Cypriniformes > Cyprinidae > Enteromius > Enteromius radiatus. The sequence goes on along the minus strand of JAUCMS010000193.1, from coordinate 24,698 downwards.
TGAGGCAAGGTTTGAGTGTGAGATCTCAAGACAACCAAAGAGCTTCCGTTGGTTAAAAGGATCTCAAGAGATTACAACTGATGATAAATTTGAGATACTTCAAGAGGGCAAAAGACACATTTTAGTGGTCAGATCTGCTGCCTATGAGGATGAGGCTAAGTATATGTTTGAGGCTGAAGACAAGAGGACATCTGCCAAACTTGTTATCCAGGGTAAGGGGAAGAAAAGAAATACATTATTTGAACATATTTTTCTTTCATAAACTTTTAAATACAACTGCTATCAGATTGAATCATGTTCTTGCGTATTTCTCCAGGCATCCGTCTTGAGTTTGTCAGACCCATTAAAGATGTCACTGTTAAAGAGCGTGAGACTGCAGAATTCAGGATTGAACTTTCTCATGAGAAGATTCAAGTCACCTGGTACAAGAACGATGTGCGTTTGCATCCAAGCAAAGTGGTGCACATGTCCGAGGATGGCAAGATCCATACTCTGTCCTTCAAAGAGGTGTCTATTGATGACACTTCTCTAATTAAAGTTGAGGCCCTTGGTAAAACCTGTGAGGCAATGCTTACTGTGCTCGGTAAGTGTTTAAATAATTTGTAGACACTTGTATCATACAATATCAAATCACACTGATAAATACTGAATTAAAATTTAAATCTTCTTGTATATCAACAGAGGGAGAACCTTACTTCACCACCAAGTTACAGGACTACACTGCAGTTGAGAAGGATGAGGTTGTCCTGATGTGTGAAGTGAGCAAATCCTCTGCTCAGGTGAAATGGTTGAAAGACGGGAAGGAAATCACTCCCTCTAAGAACGTCCTCATCAAGGCTGATGGAAAGAAACGCATCCTGACAGTGAAGAAGGCAGAGAAGGCTAACATCGGTGAATATGTTTGTGACTGCAGCTCTGACAAAACAGCTGCTAAGCTCAACATTGAAGGTATGTATATTTTTGTATGTGGGTCAAGACGTTTAGATGTCTGCATCAAAAGTGATTTTATGTTTATAGAAAAACATTGTCAGTCAGTGTAACAAAATATTTATTTTAAAATTCCAACAACATGCTCATTCTGACTTGTACATATTTATTTATATATATATATAAAATAAGAGAACATATTACATTTTACTGATTGACAAATTTTGTTGGGGTGGGTCAACAACAATTTAAATCAGTATTACACGTATAATCTTTATGCCTTAACCTTTTTTCGTCTTTGACCCATGTATTTCATGTTTGTTTTATTAATGTTTTTTTATTTATTAAAATTACTATGAAGTCTTATAACTTTGCCTCTCCTCTCCTATTTTTTGAAGCACGTGATATTAAGATTGTCCGTCCACTGTATAGTGTGGAGGTCACAGAGACAGAGACTGCTCGCTTTGAGACAGAAATCTCTGAGGAGGATGTTCATGGTAACTGGAAACTCAAAGGAGATGCCCTGCACCAGTCACCGGTAACTTAAAGATGCTTTAATGTTCACAATAAATGTTTAAAATAAAATAAATAAAAAAAGTACAATTCTGAATTGTATTAAATGAAAAGTTCATATAATAAATCAGTTCTGTCATCATGTGTTCACCTTGTGCTCAATGTTATTTTTAAACTTATGACATAAAAAGAGAACGTTACTGACATGTTCTCATATTTTTATATCACATTTTTTTTATTTAATTTATTAGGACTGTGAAATTAAGGAGGAAGGCACCAAGCACATGCTCATCCTTTACAATGTTCGCATGGATATGGCTGGTGGTGTGGACTTCAGTGCTGCTAACGCTAAATCAAGGGCTCAGCTCAGAGTTAAAGGTGAGAATCATGAATAGGATGCCTTCTTGCATATTTTGGATAAACCAGAGAAATTGTATCTCCTGTGACATACCTGAAACAATTAGTATTGCACAACAAAGACAATTGATATGAGTTACTTTGAAACACAGCATGTATAACTAAAGTCAGTTAAATTAGTCAGTCAGTGCGGTTTATGATGACTGGCTCGTAAATTATACTGACAGATGCCATGTAGTGATAACAGGGTGTGAAAAGTATTTATTATGGCAGGGATTAATGTGTTAGAGATATCTTTGGCATCCAATCAAATTTTTTGTTTAGCTTTTTAATATTCTTGCTTTAGAATCAAGCAGAGACACTATTATGACATGCAAGCCTTAACCATGGTCGGGGATTTTTTTTTCTACTTTATAAATTAAGTAACACTTAATGTAACATTCTCCTTTTCCTGGAAAATACCAGCAGGTTGATTGACAGTAACAGATTTCCTGGCAGGGTGTCATTACAGGGGTGGGCTAGTGGCCAATCAGATGTTGCGGTTATTTTAGAAGCCGCATGCCATATGTAGAGATTCTCTGTCAGTGATTGGCAGAGGTTTAACAGACCTACCTCCAAATTTTTTTCTGACCATATACATCTTAAAGAAACTCAATATGCAAATGAAGTAGGCCCCCAACACAAGTCCCTGTCTTGGTGAATCCCACTTGTCCTGGAGGCTTACAAGCTCCAGAGCAGTGGCCTGTTGTCAGCGGGAAAGCGCTATGTGGATTTGTAGTTAAAGGATTACCGCTGTCCCTTGGAACTTGGAGGTGACTAACAATGTCTTCTCCTAAATCCAAAGCACGAGTGATAGGCCTCTTGAGGCCTCTGAAGGATGTAACAGTGACAGCAGGAGAGACAGCAACCTTTGACTGCGAACTGTCTTATGAGGGCATACCTGTGGAATGGTTCCTAGGGGGTACAAAGCTGGAACCAAGTGACAGAGTAAGTGTGCATGTTGTCCTTTTTAAATTCAAAAGTCATTTGTGGTTTCTGCAATATTTGTAACTGTTTTGTATACACTAATTGAATCATTGATTAATTTAGATGTCTGACAAGTCATCTGCCAAATTTCATTGATACACTGTGAATGGAATAACAGTACAGGAAGCTCAACTGTTTGTAGCAGCTAGGATTACAAAACATCTATTTAGCTTTTCTCCACATATTGCATGATGGTTTTTTACATCTGTCAGTTAAATGCTTTCCTCATATAAGGACCTGGTGGGATCAGGATACCAGTTGAGCATTTGATCCGGGTTTTGAGATAACACACAGGGCTATTCTGCTCTGCAAGCGTTCCTCTGGTTATTTTTAACTGCTTCAAGACAGTATGTGCAGTGGCAGGTGGCAAGAGGCCGTTTTTACAGCCGGAGCTTGTATATACATGTAGAAATGTATTTATTTATTTATGAATGTATTTTGTTATAAGTGTTTAAATGTGTTTGTCATGTAATTTGCAGTGCGTGTGTGTTAGGTGAGTTAGGACTTCAGTCATGGCTTTTTGGATTTTATGTATTTTACATGGTACTTTGATTAAACTGAGTGTTGTGTAGCAGATGGGTTTAGTAATAGGCCACACATTTTGGTGACAACAGCTGTTCGAAATCTGTTTGTATTCCTGATATGCTTGTTTGAGAACCTGATTCTTACAGCAGATATTACAACCAAGTTAAACTGAACTAATGAACCCCAATTCTGACATTTCTGGGCAGACACATATTTTAGTTTTTCATTTTTTAGGAATATTAAGGAAATAATTCAATATTGGTTTTACACACACACATATATATATGGATTTCATATTATTAATTATTGAGCTACAGTATTATTATTGCACAAAGACATTATAATGTTGTCTAACAACATGAACATATAATAAATATTTTTAAAACATTTTGGAAATGGTACTGAAAAATGAAAAGTAAGGTTTTATTTTACATTTTTATTGATGATTTAAGGAATATGTTAATTGTACACAAAACATATATAACAGTTTTCAATCAACGAATACATCTTTTTTATTTAACCTTAGTTTTATTTGAAGTTACACAAGCCACATGTAGGTGACTAAAATGGTTTCCAGGGCACATAGTTGGGGCAGTAGAAGCAGAGGTGTGAAAATGAGAACAGTTCCTAGTGCTCAGCTGCTGATGTCTATTGCAGAGGAGCAGTAAATAGCCTCCCCCACCCCTTGACATGGCAAGAGTTCTTGATTTATCAATTGGTTTGATTTGCACAGGTGGTGACCCGGGCAGAAGGCAGAAGTCACACGCTGACCCTTAGGGATGTGAAGCTGACAGAGGCAGGAGAAGTAAAACTCACTGCAAAGGACTTTGTGACACAGGCTCAACTCATTGTAAATGGTGGGTGCTGTTCAGTTACAAATGCAAATTGACTTGCACCTTCTTGCTAACAAGCATCCCTCATAAAATTAATCAGCCTAAAACATGTTCACATTGAGGTGAAAATAGCAGCCCTTCTTGTGTTGTGATTGTTAGTGCTCTAATAGGATCTCAAGTGATTGTACAAACATAAAAAACTTAATTAATATATACATATATATATATTTATATAATATGAGCTTTGGAAAATATAAATCTATTGTTAAATCTGCTGCACAGAACCTCCAGCTGAATTCACCAAACCTCTGGAGGACCAGACTGTAGAAGAGGAAGCCAAAGCTGAACTAGAGTGCGAAGTTTCCAAAGAGAAAGCAGAGGTCAGGTGGTTCAGGGATGGACAAGAAATTCGTAAAACCAAGAAGTACGACATGGTTGTTGATGGCCGTAAAAGAAAACTTATCATCCATGACTGCACACTTGATGACTCAAGGACATATACCTGTGATGCTGGACAGTTCAAGACATCAGCCTTCTTAAATGTTGAACGTAAGTCAACCAGAATGTGAAGAATTTAACTAATACTTGCAATGAAAGAAATAAAACACTGAATGTGGTTGCCTTTTGATCTTCAGCTCCACACGTTGAGTTCACAAAACCACTCCATGATGTAGAGGTCAAAGAGAAGGAATCTGCCAGATTTGAATGCGAGGTGTCTCGTGAAAGTGCAAAGGTTTGTTGTCTAGAATTCAGTTAATCTTTTTCAATATGATGTTTAAACATACGTAAGCTAGATGTTAGACATTAGTTATTTTGTGTAATTGTCTTTGACTTTATAAAATGATCACTGAGAGTTAATTTATCAATATATTTCCTTATGAATAGGTTCGTTGGTTCAAAGATGGAAATGAAATCAGAAAAGGAAAGAAGTATGAGATCATTTCTGAAGGAGTAAAACGTATTCTCATCGTAAGCAAGTCTGTCTTTGATGATGAAGCAGAATATGAATGTGATGCCAGGACATCCAAAACTTCTGGAATGCTGACTGTCGTTGGTAAATTATTCTGTTCATTTTTAGTCTAAACAGGCTTCAGCAGCTTACAACAGTGTACTGATTTCCATGTTTTTTTTTTCCTTCCACAGAGGAAGAGGCTAGATTCACAAAGAACTTAGCTAATGTTGAAGGCACTGAAACAGACAGTGTTAAACTGATTTGTGAAGTCTCTAAGCCCAGTGCAGAGGTAACATGGTACAAGGGTGACCAAGAGTTGCCTGAAGTTGGTAGATATGAGCATATTGCTGATGGCAAAAAGAGAATCCTCATTATTAAGGGCCTTCGTATGGATGATGCTGGAGAGTATCACTGCAAACTGCCCACCTCACAAACCACAGGGAACCTTAGGATTAATGGTATCTTGTACTTGAAAATTTGCTTCATATTTTGTATAAACTTGCTCCATGCTTGTGACTTAACTAATACTTTAACTATTTTTCCACTTTAGAACTTGCCGCTGAGTTCATTGCAAGGCCTCAAAACCAGGAGGTGGTTGAAGGTGAAAAGGCACAATTTGTGTGCTCTGTCTCCAAAGAAACATATGAAGTAAAATGGCTCAAAGGAAATAAGGAACTTCAATCAGATGACAAATATGAAATCATTTCTGAGGGCAAAAAGAGAGTTCTTGTTATCAAAAATTGTGAACTCAAGGATGAAGGAGGCTTTGTAGTCCTTATTGGAACCACAAGAGCCTCTGCTGATCTGACTGTGCTTGGTATGTATAGTATATATTTCTTTGTATATTTTTGAGAAATTATGATATAAATATAACAGTTGATTATGATTATATATATATATATATTATTTTTTATTTATTTATTTATTTTAATTTCTTTTATTTTGTATTTTTTTACAGAAAAGCTTAGGATTATCACTCCTCTCAGAGACATAAAGGCAAATGAAGGACAAGAGACTGTCCTCAATTGTGAAGTTAACACTGAGGGGGCCAAAGCCAAATGGCTGAAGAATAATGAGACTTTATTTGAAAGCAGCAAGTTCATCATGGTCCAGAAGGACAATGTATTCTCTCTGAGGATCAAAGACACTCATAAATCAGATGAAGCCAACTACACCATTACACTGACCAACCAGCGTGGCGAACAAGCAAAGAGCTCTGCCAACATTACTGTGCAAGGTATGATATGCACTTTTTTTGTTATATCAAAGCAACAGTGAAGTGAATCTCTTTTCATGAAAATGTACATGTAAAAGTACAGTATTTTAATAAAATACATTTAAAAATAAACTAACATACTTATATATTGTCATATATTTGTAAGAAAAACATTTTTATATAATTGTTTTGAAATTATATATACAAATTGAAATTGAAATTGAAAGTTCCCTCTTGCTATGAGTATAGCCACTGTTGATATCAATAATTCATAAACAAATACATTTTTCTAAGACATATAACATTAATTTTCCCATAGGACGATTTAAATAACTAATGTGCAACATACATGGGAAATTTGAGCAAAATCTAAGACACATGCCTAGTTAACTTATCATACACCTGATTCATTTCTACAGAGGAAGATCTTAGGATCATTGTTCCCCCTGAGGATGTTGACACACAGGAGAAAAAGACCATCAGCTTCACATGCAAGGTGAACAGACCAAATGTAACAGTCCAGTGGATGAAGGCAGGTCAGGAAATCACTCTCAGCAAGAGAATTCTGTATCGTGTGGACAAAGACAAGCACACTTTGACCATTAAGGACTGCAGCCTTGCAGACGAGGGTGAATACAGTGTAGTTGCTGGCGCCGATAAGGCCACAGCAGAACTGATCATCAGTGAGGCACCTACTGACTTCACCGCTCAGCTCAGTGACCAAACCATCACAGAGTTTGAAGATGCTGAGTTCACATGTGAAATTTCCAAAGAGAAGGCTGAAATCAAATGGTACAGAGATGGCAGGGAAATCAGAGAAGGACCAAGGTAAGATGCATATTATTCTAAAGGGCTTTTGTCAAGGGATTTTGTTGGTTTTGTGTATGTTTAATATCTGTTTTATGTTAAATTTGAAGATACCAATTTGAGAGAGATGGCAAAACATGCAAGCTGCGTATAAAAGAGTGCAGACCAGATGATGAGTGTGAATATGCCTGTGGAGTGGATGACAAGAGAACCAGAGCCCGCCTCTTCGTTGAGGGTAAGTTTGTTTCAGTGTCTATTGAAAACCTGGAACTACCAGGGAATTTTAACAAATGAAATCTCCAGACATAAACTTAAACTTAAATGGTCTTTATGACTATCACCTCTGTAGAGACCCCTGTGGAGATAGTCAGGCCACCCACAGACGTGTTTGAGCCCCCAGGCTCAGATGTTGTGTATGAAGTTGAGCTCAACAAAGACAGAGTTGAGGTCAAATGGCTGAGGAACAACATGACCATTGTTCAAGGTGATAAGTACCAGATGATGAGTGAGGGTAAGATTCACAGGCTTCAAGTCTGTGAAATCAGGCCACGTGATCAAGGCGAGTACAGAGTCATTGCCAAGGACAAAGATGCCAGAGCCAAGCTTGAACTTGCTGGTAAGAGATATATATATATATATATATATATATATATATTTTTTTTTTTTTTTTTTTTTTTAAAATATGACATTCTTAATATTTTGTTTTACTACCAAATAAAATATATAATTTATTCTGTTTACAATGCCTTGGTGTTGTTTCTTTTACAGCTGTACCAACAATTAAAACCTTGGATCAAGACCTGGTGACAGATGCTGGAAAGCCATTTGTTATGGCAGTTCCTTACAATGCATACCCACAGGCTGAGGCTGAGTGGTTCTACAATGACATCAGTCTTCCAAAAGACAATGTTCACACTTCTGTCGACAGGACAGAATATAGGATAAAGGACCCTAAGAAGTCAGAGGAAGGCCGTTATAAAATCGTCATCCAAAACAAACATGGAAAAGGAGAGGCTTTCATAAACCTAAGAGTTATTGGTGGGTTATCTTTTTAGTGCATCTTTTTCTTTCAGTCAAACATCCTAGGATTGTATTGTTGCTTACAAAAGTTGCTCCTTTCATAGATGTTCCTGGACCCGTGAAGAACCTTCAGGTTGTTGACACTGCTGACGGTGAAGTCAGCATTGCATGGGAAGAGCCAGAGAGTGACGGTGGCAGCAAGATCTTGGCTTATGTAGTTGAAAGACGTGATGTCAAACGTAAGACGTGGACTCTGGCCACTGACTGTGCTGACAGCACAGAGTTCTGTGTAACTGGCTTGCAAAGGGACTCCAAGTACCTATTCCGTGTCTGTGCACGTAACCGAGTCGGAAGTGGGCCCAATGTTGAGACAGATAAAGCTGTTCAAGCTAAGAATAAGTTTGGTAAGTCAAAAGCATTTGGAAGTGTTAGAGGTTTTATACATATTAGCCAGTGATTCTTATTGTGTTTTTTAATTTTACACACTCCAGATGTTCCTGATCCACCACAAAATGTTATTGTTGGAAATGTCAACAAGTTTGGTGCCACAGTCTCCTGGGAACCACCACTGTTCGATGGTGGATCTGAGATCACATCATATGTTATTGAGCTCCGTGACAGAACTTCAGTGAGCTGGGCTCCAGTCATGGTGACCAAAGCACACGAACGCTCAGCTATTATTAATGATGTTATTGAGAACAAAGAATACATCTTCCGCGTTAAGGCTGAAAATAAGGCTGGAATTGGCAAACCAAGTGCTGCCACTAACCCAGTGAAGATCATGGACCCCATTGGTTTGTAAAATCCTATATATCAATAATTGTAGTACACACAAAAGCATTCATGCCTAATAAAAGTATTGTAATGTTTTGATCCACAGAGAGGCCAAGCCCTCCACTGAATTTGACACACTCGGAGCAGACAAAGGACTCCTGTCTGTTGACATGGGAGACTCCCTTAAAAAATGGAGGCACACCGATCACTGGCTACATCATTGAGAGATGTGAAGAAGGCACAGACAAGTGGCTCAGATGCAACGCCAGGCTTTGCCAGGACCTGCTCTACAGGGTAATCTTTGCCAAAGACTGTATATATATTACTATGAATGGTGTGGTGGAATAAGTCCTGCTTTCTAAATAAAAGGGCCAATCTCCAAATGGTAGTCATAAGCCCTATTCGGACAGGACTAGTTTTACAGAAGGTCATTCAATTTGTGTTTCCCAACTTAGTTCAGAAAACTAGTCTACAAAACTACTAAATAGGGGTAACGTGTCCCTGCAGCTGTGAATGGAATCTCCGGTTCCCATAGCGATTTTGATTTTTGATGAGATTTTTGCATAGGAAACAACATTTATGATTTTATTTGTGAGTTTGGCTAGCAGTTTTTGAGAGGTTTTATTGTCTGATTTAAATAAACAGGAGTTGTTGTTTTTTTTGCATGGAAATAGCTGAGAATATGGTTGTTTTCACTTTGCTTGTTGTTACATTATGTATTAAGATTGTTATGTAATGACTATGTTGACTTTCATTCCGTAGATTTCAGGCCTGAAATTTGGAACAAAATACAACTATAGAGTACTTGCTGAGAATGCAGCTGGCCAGTCTGACCCCTCAAATATTGTTGGGCCTGTGTTGGCAGATGATCCCCACTGTAAGTTATTTCCAGGCCATTGCACCCTAAATAATCTTTGATGCATCTTACAAATTGTTTAACACATGAATTGCTTCTCTTGATACAGTTGCACCTACTCTGGACCTGAGCGCATTTAAGGATGGACTGGAGGTTATTGTCCCTAATCCTCTTGCAATTCGTGTCCCTATCACTGGGTACCCGGTGCCCACAGCAAAATGGACCTTCGGTGAAAATGAGCTTACAGCTGGTGATCGTGTGTCAATGGTTACAAAGTCAACCTTCACAGAGCTCATTATAACCCCAAGTGTGCGTCCTGACAAAGGCACATACTCACTGACGCTGGAAAACGATGTGAACAGTGTCTCAGGGGAAATTGAAGTTAATGTCATTGGTATGCACACTATTTTATCATTGACATATATACACTAATTTATAGTCACAAAAGTAAAAAGTCAAGTGTTATACTTTCTTTTCCTCTCCATTTAAGCATCTCCAAGTGCACCCAAAGACATAAAGGTTGCAGAAGTGACCAGAAAGCATGTTCACTTGATGTGGGAGGCACCCGAGCATGATGGAGGCAGTCCAATCACTGGCTATCAGGTTGAGAAGCGTGAAGTTTCCAGGAAGACCTGGGTGAAGGTATAAATATTACTAATATCTTTGTCCATGCATTTGTTTGAAAGAATATCAGTTTATCACTTCCCTTGTTTATGTGATTTTAGGTAATGGCAGGTTTGCAGGACCAGGAATACACAGTCACAGATGTTGTTGAGGGCAAGGAGTACTTGTTCAGAGTTATTGCCTGCAACAAATGTGGCCCTGGAGAGCCCGCCTACATTGATGACCCTGTCAATGTGTCTTCACCTGCAAGTGCGTGTCCATACCAATGATAGATTAGTCAGTATTAAATAATTAAAAGTTTTAAATGCCCTGTAATTTAACTTGTGTGTGTGTTTACAGCTATACCAGACCCACCAGAAAACCTTAAATGGAGAGACAAGTCTGCTAGCAAAATCTTTTTGTCATGGGAGCCTCCCAAGTGGGATGGTGGAACTGCAATTAAAGGTTATATAGTTGACAAATGCCAACGTGGCACTGACAAGTGGGAGCCATGTGGAGACCCAGTTCCTGATCTTAAGTAAGTGATAATTTTCAAATGCATTTCCCTGCAAACTGAATGGAGTTGCATACATGCAAACGTGAAACTAAATTAACTCTACAAACAGGTTTGAAGTGACTGGTCTCATTGAAGGCCAGTGGTATGCTTATCGTGTGAGGGCTTTGAACAAACTGGGTGCCAGTAAGCCTTGCAAAGCAACAGATGAGATTTTGGCTGTTGATCCTAAAGGTATATTACTAGATTATAATTTTACATTCAGAGACATTAAGTTTAATTCAAGTTTAATGTTTATTTATTTTACTTACCAATTTCACAGAGCCTCCAGAGATTCAGCTGGATGCAAAACTGCTGGCTGGCCTCACTGCTAAGGCTGGCACAAAGATTGAACTTCCTGCTGACATCACAGGCAAACCAGAGCCTAAAGTCAAATGGACCAAGGCTGACCTGGTCCTGAAGCCAGACGATAGAATCACAATTGATACTAAGCCTGGCCACTCAACTGTGTCTATTGCTAAGACCACGAGGGATGACACCGCTACATACATCATTGAGGCAGTCAACAGCAGTGGCCGTGCAACTGCAACAGTTGATGTCAACATTCTAGGTTGTGTGACTGATACACCCTGCAAAACTATAGTTTTTTGTCTTATTTTATAGTAAAAATATCCAATCAAACATAAACAAGAAAACCAATACTGTTTAGGATAGTAATGCCTGTTTTCAGAGAATATATTTTGAATTACAATATATCTTAAATTGCTTTTGGCTTAAACCTTTATATTTGTTTAATTGTATATTTAAATCTATATTAAATATATTATAGATTTTTTTGCTTGTATATTGAAAAAAAGACAAGTTTTAGATTTAGGATTGACATTTAGACTTTTTTAATGCAATTAGTGTTCAGATTATACTAATGTTATATATTTACTCACTCCTTATAGATAAACCTGGTCCTCCAGCTGCCTTTGATATTTCTGAAATCACCAGTGAGTCCTGCTTATTGGCCTGGAATCCTCCAAGGGATGATGGTGGCTCAAAGGTGACAAACTACATTATTGAGAGGAAGGCTGTAGACAGTGAAATCTGGTACAAGTTGTCCTCCACTGTAAAGCAGACCACCTACAGGGCCACCAAACTTGTAGCTTTCAAGGAATATGTCTTTAGGGTCTATGCTGAAAATCAGTTTGGAGTTGGTGCCCCAGCAGAACATGCTCCAATAACAGCCAGATACCCCTTCGGTACGTTATTTAATGCTGTTTCAACATTTTTTTGCCTAACATTTGACTTGCATTAGAAATCATTATATACTGTATATGTTCTCAATATCCTAGATACTCCTGGTCCTCCATACAAATTGGAGGCATCTGATATTGCAAAGGATGCTGTAACTCTGTCTTGGTATGAGCCTGATGATGATGGTGGAAGTCCTATTACTGGATACTGGGTTGAGAGATATGAGCCTGATCACGACAAATGGATCAGATGCAACAAGCTGCCTGTCAGAGACACAAACTTAAGGTATGTGAATTTAGCTCTAGCATGCCATTGCTGTGTAATAAACTTTGTCTAAATGTCTAAAATACTGATTTGCTTACAGGGTAAAAGGATTGCCCACACGCAAGAAGTATAAGTTCCGTGTTCTGGCAGAGAATCTTGCTGGACCTGGGAAACCAAGCAAAGAGACAGACCCGATTTTGATTAAGGATCCAATCGGTAGGATTAATGTTGAATAAATATCCTGATTGTCCCATTTCAATTACAAAAGAGCTAAATTGACATTTTATTTCTAGAAAGCAAACAGCAAGAATCAAATGAGAATTTTTGTTTCAGATCCTCCATGGGCTCCTGGTAAGCCCACTGTTAAAGATGTGGCCAAAACATCTGCCTTCCTGCAATGGACAAAACCAGAACATGACGGTGGTGCAAAGATAGAGTCTTACATCATTGAGCTCCTCAAGAGTGGTACTGATGAGTGGGTTCGTGTAGCTGATGGTATCCCTTCTCTTGAGTACTTCCTGAGAGGACTGATGGAGAAGCAAGAATACTCTTTCCGTGTCAGAGCTGTCAACGCGGCAGGCGAGAGTGAACCAAGTGAACCAAGTGATCCAGTGCTCTGCAAGGAGAGACTCAGTAAGTTACACTATTTCTTCACAGTATAACACTTTCTTTCTTCAGCATAACACAAAAGAAATTCTGAATAATGTAGATGGTCGCGTTTTCCACACAGCTGCAATAAATATAGAGCTTAAAAAGAACATAAAATCATCATAAATGTATCCTGAAAGTAGTCCATACATTATGTTTACTAGTTTTTGAAATGTATACAGTAGATTTGTATGCTAAAATTTAAGTTGCTTTTCAGTAAATTATAAATTACATTTCTGTTTGTTTGTTTTTTTATTGTTATCTTGTGGCCATAATATTCTTAACATTTTTGATATTGTTCTTTTGTGGTATTATGAGAATTCATACAGGTTTGGATTAGCAAGTACATAAATGATGACAGAATTAGAATTTTAGAGTTAACATAAGAGTTTTAACCTTTAAATGTTTAAGTGCATAATTCTGAACAGCATTTCCTAATGATGATCATTCTCCTTTAGATCCTCCATCACCCCCAAGATGGCTTGAAGTAGTTTCTAGTAGCAGGAACAGCGCTGATTTGAAATGGACGGCACCTGAGAGAGATGGTGGCTCTCCAATCACAAACTACATTATTGAGAAGAGAGATGTCAGACGCAAGGGATGGCAGGCTGTGGACACCACTGTGAAAGAGCTGAATTACACTGTCACCCCACTGAATGAGGGGTCTCTCTATGTTTTCCGTGTTGCTGCAGAGAATGCTGTTGGACCCAGTGAATTTTGTGAACTTGCAGACTCTGTTCTCGCCAAGGATACTTTCAGTGCGTACTTAGTCTTTCTTATTGCTTGTTTCTTCCTTTTGATTGTTTGATATTTCGCCATAAATGTCTTTCATCTGCTTCTTTTCTTCACAGGTACCCCTGGACCTCCATATAATCTGACCATTACTGAGGTCTCCAAGACTCATGTTGACCTGAAATGGGAAGCTCCTAAGAATGATGGTGGAAGACCTGTCTTGAGGTACTTACATATGGCTTTTGTAGCAGCAGTATTATGCTATTACATTATATATTCATATTTTTATTTAGCTTTTGTTTTTTGTGCTGTTAATTTATTTATTAGTTTTAGTTGTAGTAGTAACTGTATTACAAACTTTTTTCAAGATTTCTAATGTTTATAAATGTTTTATGCTTATATTTGTATTTTATTTCCGCATTAAGGTTATCCAATATTTCATTAACTGGATAATATCTCTTTCCTAGATATGTCATTGACAAGAAGGAGAAACTTGGAACCCGTTGGGTGAAATCAGGAAAGACCTCAGGTCCTGATTGCCATTACAGGGTGACTGATGTTATTGAGGGCACTGAAGTGCAGTTCCAAGTCTCTGCTGAGAACGAGGCTGGAGTTGGTCACCCAAGTGAACCCACAGATATTGTGGTCATTGAGGACCCAACTGGTATGCTAACCGAATTATCACGTACTATTTATTGATTTATTCGATTTAGATATGACTTAACAGATATGCTAACCGAAATATCCCATAATATTAATTAATTTATTTGATTTAGATATTATATTACACAAATTATCTACTATTTTAAACTTTCATATTTAGTTTGAAGTCTAGGACATCTAGTGTCATTTTACTATTTTGAACAAATATAATGTAACATTAAATATTTCATTAGGATTATGCTTTATTACTTTTCATAATCTTAGGAGAACAGAATTGAAATCATTTTAAAAACGTAAAAACATGCTTAAAATATACTCAGTTATACTCAAACATTAGATATAATGTTGCTGCACAAGCGAGTATCTACTTTTTGATTTTAACAGAAAGTAACATGTTTTATTTTTATTTATTTTATTTATGAGTAACATATTAATATAAATAGAAAATAAACAGAATTTCTGTTTATGCAACATTAAGAGAAAATAAATGTTAAATATCTGATTTAGGAATTTAAGCTATTAGGTAAACATAATGAAACCATTCCTTATCTTGACAGGCCCACCATCACCACCTCAGGAACTGCATGTCACTGAGGCAGCCAGAGATCATATTTCTATTGCTTGGAAGGCACCAGAAAGGAATGGAGGAAGTCCCATTATTGGCTACCATATTGAGCTTTGTGAGGCTGGAACTGAGAAATGGATGAGAGTCAACTCTCGTCCTGTCAAAGAGCTAAAATACAGGGCTGGGGAGGAAGAGGGCATTGTTCCTGAGAAGCAGTATACCTTCAGAGTTCGTGCTGTCAATTCTGTTGGTGCCAGTGAGCCCTCTGAGATTTCTGAGAATGTATATGCCAAAGATTCTGACTGTAAGCTATTCTTGCTGTTTTTGTAAAATTATACATGAAAATCTGTAGCGATTTTAATTCAAGGTTAACTGATTGTTCATTGTCTTGCATCATTGCAGGCAGTCCAACACTAGACTTCCAGACCAAGGACCTTGTTGTTGTAGAAGGTGAAAAGATGCACCTCCCAATTCCATTTAAGGCTGTGCCATCACCTAAGATAACGTGGCACAAAGATGGAAATGAACTGAAGGCTGATGACAGAACTTCCTTCAGATCTGAATACACATCCTGCCATCTGGAAATTCCAAGCTGCTTGCACGCTGATGCTGGCCAGTACAAAGTTACCCTGGAGAACAGCAATGGTTCAACTAGTGGAACAATCAATGTTAAAGTTATTGGTAGGTTTTTTGTTCTTTTATCCACTGCTTTATTGGAATATTTCAGCTGAACAATTTCAACAACTGTGAATTTCAACAACTGGTGCAAACATAATAATGAAAATGCACTTTTTGCATTTTAAACTAATGCCTTTGCTTTGGTTTTACTGTGGTTTTTGTTTTTACAAATGTTAGGTCTTCCTGGGCCATGTAAAGAAATTGTTGCTAGTGATATTACCAAGAGCACCTGCAAGGTGTCCTGGGATCCTCCTGACTATGATGGTGGTAGCCCTGTTGTCCACTATGTGCTACAACGCAGAGAAGCAGGCAGGAGAACCTATGTCAATGTTATGTCTGGAGAAAACAAAGTTAGCTGGCCAGTTAAGGATCTCATTCAAAATGGAGAGTATTACTTCCGTGTCAGAGCTGTCAACAAGATTGGTGGTGGTGAATTCATTGAGCTTCGCAACCCTGTAATTGCTGAAGATCAGAAGCGTAAGTAATGACATTTATTTAAAAACATTTAGATGTAACTTTCATTTCGCAGAAAATTTTTATCAACTTTTTGTCCTTCAAATACAGAACGTCCTGACCCACCAGTTGATTTAGAAACACATAACCCAAGTTCTGAGAGTGTGACCCTTACATGGAAGCCCCCCATGTATGATGGTGGAAGCAAAATTATGGGTTACGTTCTTGAGAAGATGATGAAAGGGGAAGAGAACTTCCAGAGATGCAATGACTTCCTTGTACCAGTGCTGTCCTATACTGTTAAGGGATTGACACAAGGAAAACAATATCAGTTCCGTGTACGTGCTGAAAATGCAGCTGGTGTCAGTGATCCTTCACGCAGCACACCTTTGATCAAAGCCACAGATGCAGTTGGTATGAACATAATATTTTGGATATTTGTCAAATCATACATTTTTATCAGATATAAAATCCATCTGAAGCAAGCTATTGGTACTGTATATGTAATAATTTATTTGACATTCTGCTTCCAGATCGTCCAAAGGTATTCCTTAGCGGTAGTCTACAATCAGGCTTGGCTGTGAAGCGAGGTGAGGAGATCCGATTGGATGCCAATATCTCTGGATTCCCTTACCCACAAATTACATGGATGAGAAACAATTCAACCATTTGGCCAGAGCCACTGAAGAAGAGACCAGAAAGGCCCATTAAGAAGAAAAAGGAGAAAGTAAAGGAGGAAAAGAAGGATGATGCAGAGAAGAAAGAGGGAGATGCAGAAAAGAAGGAGGAAGACAAAGAGGCAAAGAAGGAGGAAGACAAAGAGGCAAAGAAGGAGGAGGAAAAGGAGAAAGAAAAGGAGGTGGAGGAACCTGAGGAGCCTGAAGAAGCTTACCACCCAACCTTAAATGAACGTCTTACCATTGAATCGAAGAGGAAGGGTGAATCCTACATTATTGTGAAAGATACTATCAGAGGTGATCATGGTGTTTTCACCATAAAAGTAGAAAATGATCACGGTGTTGCCTCTGCCTCCTGTGAAGTTAACATCCTTGGTGAGTATAAAACTCTTTTACTCTTTACAAAAAACATGTAAACACTTTCCCAACTTGAATTAAAAAAAAGAATGGAATGCTATTTTTTTCAACACTTCTTTTTTAACTTCTTTTTCAGATACTCCTGGACCTCCAGTCAATTTCAAATTTGAAGACGTGAAGAAGAACTCAATCCTCTGTAAATGGGATCCTCCTTTGGATGATGGTGGTAGTGAAATCCTTAACTACATATTGGAGCGAAAAGATAACTCCAAGGCGGAGCTTGGATGGATCACTGTAACATCAATCCTTAGAGGGTGTAAATTTCTAGTACCAAAACTTATTGAGGGCAAGGAGTACCTCTTCCGTGTCACTGCAGAGAATAAGTATGGTCCTGGAACCCCATGCATTTCCAAACCCGTCATTGCAAAGAATCCATTCGGTACTGGGAGTTTTCATTGTCTTTTTGAGAACATTATTTGCATTATTGTGTTTGACCGGTAATTGAATATTTCAATTTGCTTTGTCAATTCAGATCCTCCAGATGCACCAGAGAAACCCGAAATTAAGGATTCCACAGCCACCAGTATGCTTGTTACCTGGACAGAACCCGATGACCATGGCAGCCCCATCGAAGGATACTGGGTAGAGAAACGAGAAGTTAACAGCACCCACTGGACGAGAGTCAATCGAACAATGGTTCCTGATTTGGAAATAAATGTAGAGGGCCTTTTGGAGGGTCTGACATATATTTTCAGAGTATGTGCAGAAAATGTAGCAGGACCTGGAAAGTTCAGCCCTCCTTCAGAACCAAAAACAGCACAGGCAGCAATCAGTAAGTTTGTATTATTAGATACATGAACCTATATAAGAAATAAATGTAATATTAAATAAATATCAGTTTAAAATTTTATATTTACTATATATGTTTTTTTCAATTTCAGGGCCCCCAGGTCCACCTATTGCAAGAATTGTAGACACCTCCGACTATTCAATTGATGTAGAATGGGATCCTCCTGCAGATAATGGTGGTGCAGACATCTTTGGTTATCATGTTGACAAAGTTGTTGCTGGTACCAAGGACTGGTCACGAGCCACAGAGAGACCACAGAAGAGCCACACATTTACAGTGTATGGTGTTAGAGAGGGAGCTAAGTATATGGTCCGTGTTATGGCAGTCAATTGTGCTGGTGAAGGACAACCTGGATTTACGGATGCAGTAATTGTGAGAAACCCTGCAGGTATAAACTTAAAACTCAAATATCAATTATCAATTGATTGCAGTGCTGTTCTAATATAAACAGCTAAATATTTGACTTTGTTTCTTTATCAAAACAGAGGTTCCAGTCATCGAGCTTGATATCTCAGTGAAAAATGGTGTTGTCGTTAGAGCTGGAGAGATGCTGAGAATTCCAGCACATGTGACTGGTAGACCTTTTCCATCTTTGAAGTGGACAAAGGATGATGGCGCATTAGAAAAAGATCATATGGAGGTGGAAGAAGCTGGAAAGGACAGCACTGTTGTCATCAAAACCACAAAGAGAAGTGACCACGGCAAATACCAAATCCAAGCAGCAAATCCAAGTGGTATTAAGTCTGCATGGACCAGGGTTGAAGTTATGGGTAAGAATTTTTAAATTGATATTTGGACATGAATTGTATACCCTCTTTTTATATCATGCATAACATACATTTTCCACATTTAAAATATTTTTTCAGATGTTCCTGGACCAGTTCTTGACCTGAAACCTGTTGTGGTTACCAGAAAGCTAATGATGTTGAATTGGTCAGATCCCGATGATGATGGTGGTAGTGATGTGACAGGGTTTATCATTGAAAGGAGGGAGCCAAAGATGCACACATGGAGACAACCTATTGAGACACCTTCATCCAAATGTGAGATTGTAGGTATTATTGAGGGACAGGAATACATTTTCCGTGTTGTGGCAAAGAACAAGTATGGATGTGGACCTCCAGTCGATCTTGGACCTATCCGTGCTGTGGATCCTCAAGGTAAACTTTACACAAACAATGCTTTACTCCTACAATAACACTGGTTTCAATGTATTTATTATCATATGTTTATTAAATGTCAGGTCCACCAACTTCTCCTGAAAAGTTCCACTATACAGAAAGGACCAAGTCCTCTGTTACTATTGAATGGAGGCCACCCCGTAATGATGGTGGTAGTCCCATCCTTGGCTACATCATTGAGAAGAAGCGACAAGATCAACCAGCCTTCCAGCGTGTCAACCCAGAGTTGATCACTGCTCAAATTTTGACAGTTGAAGACCTTGATGAATTGCATATGTATGAGTTCCGTGCAAAGGCTGTCAATGCATTTGGGGAAAGTGAGCCTTCAATTACCATGACTGTTGTCATTCAGGATGATGAAGGTTTGTCCTATTTTAATTTAACATGCACTTTTTTATGGTGTTTCAGCACACACATTTTACTTGTCTTTTGATGACACAAATTCCATCTGTCTTTTGATGATTATAGTGGCTCCAAGTCTGCATATGTTGAAGCATTTCAAGGGTGATTTGATCCAAGTTAGGAAAAACGAATCCATTGAGATGCCTGCCGAAGTCACAGGACTGCCAATGCCAAAGATTGAATGGTTGAAGGATGATGTTGTTATTGACAAGCCAACTGAGAAACTCCTGATAGAAACCAAAGAGGTTGACAGGGTGACATCACATACAAAACTCTCCATCAATGGTGTTACTAGATTAGACAAGGGCACATATACAGTTACTGCCTCGAATCGTTTGGGAACACTCAGTCATTCTATCACAGTGGAAGTGTTGGGTAAGTCATCTTATACTATACAAACCTAGTGGCATTTGCTAACACAATTGCGCAAAAGAGCCTTTCTCAGCTAACTTCACTTTTCCAATACTCTTTTGCTACTGCTTTTATGGCTTCTCATGTTGAATTGATTTTAGTGGATGTTTGGAGTATATTCTTTTCAAGTTCACACAATTACTAGTACTAGTAGCCACAGCTGTAGTTCATCACATTGACAATGGAAATTAAGTTAAAAATTATAAAACACATTCCACCTGATTTGATATTTTGATATGTGATCCAGTGACATGCAGCAAGTCATGGCTTAAGTGTTTGTATATTTTGTACATACCTAATGCTTTATGATCATCTTTTTTTTCATAGATCGACCAACACCACCAAGAAACATTGCTGTTTCAAATATTAAAGCTGAGTCTTGCAGACTTTCCTGGGATGCCCCATTGGATCTCGGTGGCACCGAACTTACTAACTACATTGTTGAGATGAAAGACCTTAATGGTGAAGATCCTGAAAAGGCTGAGTGGGTGCAGGTTACTAACTCTATTATTGAAAAGCATTATGGGGTAAGCAAAACATTTTTAAGATGAGCTGTATATGTAGTAATTCAAAACATATCAAAATGGATATTGTTTATCATGTTTTTGAGGACGATACAAAGATTTAATGTTTTTTTGCAGGCATGGAATCTTGAAACTGGTGGAAACTATAAATTCAGAGTCAAAGCTCAGAATAAGTATGGAATAAGTGAGGCTTGTGAAACAGAGGAAGTTCAGATTAAGGATCCTTTTGCTCTGCCTGGCCCACCTGAGAAGGTCACTATTGCTGAGCGTTCTAAGACCCATATGTTACTGACATGGGAACCTCCTAGGGACAGTGGTGGTTCTACAATTACTGGCTACTGGCTTGAGAAGCGTGAAAAGGGCACTTCCTATTGGTCTCGTGTGAATAAGATCCTGGTGTCAAAACGAGGCACAAAAGGCTGGGAATACCAGGTTACCCGACTCTTCGAGGGAACAGAGTATGAATTCCGTGCAATGGCTTGTAATTCTGCTGGTATTGGACCACCTAGTGCCATCTCGGAGTCTGCCGTTGCTGATGATCCTTTGAGTAAGATCATAAATTTAGAGCATTTCTATTTTGAATAGATTGTTATGCATGCTGCTTATAATTAATATTTCATGTTTGTGTGTGTACAGCTCCACCTAGCATGCCAGCAGCTCCTGAGATTGCTGACAAAACCAAGCATAGTGTCACGCTTGCATGGACCCCACCAGCTAAAGATGGTGGCCGCCCCATCAAAGGCTACATCATTGAGATCCAGGATGAAGGCACTTCTGAGTGGGCCAGGATCAATGATGCTGAAAATCTACATCCTTCTACTGTGTTCACCATTCCAAGCCTCCCAGAACTTAAGAAATACAGATTCAGAATCATTGCAGTCAATGAAATTGGCGAGTCTGAGCCAAGCCCCAGAACCACTGAAGTTCGCATAGAGGACATTCAAAGTAAAATCTCTCTCTCTTTTTTTTTTTTTTTTTTTTACTGAAATACATATAGCATCCTCTAGAGTAACATGTTTATTTTTGCACGATCTTATGCATTCTCTTAATTTCACAGCTGCACCAAAGATCTTCATGGATATCATTGCTGAGGAACTTCTATGTGTCCGTGCTGGAACACCATTTAAGATTCCAGCTACCATCACAGGACGTCCTGTTCCTAAAGTTACATGGGAGTTTGATGGCAAAGCAAAGACTGAAAAGAAGGATCGTCTTCATGTCTTACCAGTGGATTCACAGGTAATGTCTTTCTTTAATTTTAAACATAAATAATTATTCTTTTCTTCTGAATCATTGTAGGACTGATATTTATTAATTATTTTTGGAATTAGGTTGAATCTACTGACACTACCTCAGTTGTTACAATTCCTGTGAGTTTGAGAAGCCATTCTGGCAGGTACACAATTACAGCAAAGAACAAATCAGGACAGAAGCATGTAAACGTCAGAGTAAATGTGCTTGGTGAGTCTCCTACCTATTCAAATTTTATATTATATATATATATATACACAGTCATTTGAGAGAGAGATATAGACAAACACTTAATTGAGGGAATTGTTGTGCTCTGAGGTAAACTGATAATGTTTTCCCAGATGTTCCTGGAGCACCCAAAGAGCTCAAAGTTACTGATGTCACCAGAAACACAATGAGACTTATTTGGAAACTGCCAGATAATGATGGTGGTGAGAGAATCAAGAGTTATTTTATTGAAAAGAAGGCTGTCAATGGAAAGGCCTGGACAATTGCCAGTGCTACGTGTGCCAGTATGGCCTTTGTTGTGCCCAACCTCGTCGAGGGACAGGACTACTTGTTCCGTGTTCGTGCTGAGAATCGCCTTGGCTTTGGACCCTTTACCGAGACCACGGAACCTGTTAGGGCAAGGGATCCTATCTGTAAGTCGGTTAACCTAACATTTTGAAAAGCATTACACATGCCTCTAAATTGTTTTGTAATTAACTTTTCTGTTTTCTTTCTTTGTAAAAAAGATCCTCCTGATCCTCCTACCAAGGTGAAAATTAACCTTGTTACCAAGAACACTGTGACCCTGTCATGGGTGCCTCCCAAGAACGATGGTGGAGCACCAGTAAAGCATTATATCATTGAGAGGCTGAGCTGGGATACCAGTGGTCCACAGAAAGAGACATGGAAACAGTGTAACAAGAGGGATGTTGAAGAGACTACCTTTATTGTTGAAGACCTTAAGGAAGGTGGCGAGTATGAGTTCCGTGTTAAAGCTGTGAATGAAGCTGGCGTGAGTAGACCCTCTGTTACTGCTGGACCAGTTGTCATCAAGGACCAGACATGTGAGTACAAGATATTGTCATTTTCTGTATAAGGTTTCTTGAAATATGGCTGTTAGTTATTTGCTAATGTTTCTGTTACATTTTTTAGGTGCGCCAAGTATTGATCTCAGAGAGGCATTAGAAGGTGCGGAAGGATACGATGTAAACATTGTTGCCAGGATTCAAGGCTGTCCATTCCCATCTCTAGTCTGGCACAAGGCTCCACAGGACAAGCCTGATGACAAAGCACCTTTACAGTATGACAAGCATATAAATAAACTTGTTTCTGATGAGAAATGCACCCTGTTAATTCAGCAGTCAAAGAGAGATGACAGCGCCATATACACTCTCACAGCCACCAACAGTTTGGGAACAGCCTCCAAGAGCATCAACCTTAGCATTTTGGGTAAGTCCCTGAATTTCATTTTCATCTAATTTTGAATGATTCATGCATTTGAAAGATAATAAATAAATAATATCCTTTCTTTGTGTCACTAGGACGTCCTGGTATACCCGTAGGACCAATTAAGATTGGGGAGATTTTCGCTGAAAGGATTGGCCTCTCCTGGAATCCACCATTGGATGATGGCGGTTCTAAGATTACAAACTATGTCGTTGAAAAGCGTGAGGAAAACAGAAAAACATGGGTCCATGTCTCTAGTGATCCAAAGGAATGCCAATACACTGTACTAAGGCTAACAGAGGGTCATGAGTATGAGTTCCGTATTATGGCTCAGAATAAATATGGAGTTGGCCTACCTTTGTACAGTGAACCTGAGAAAGCACGAAACCTTTTCAGTAAGTTTCATTCTCTAAATCAAGAGTTTTTTTAAACTTGTTGATGGCCATGATCTCCAAATATGATGATCCCCTTGTGAGGGACCACCCTACTATGTGTATATATTTGTATTATATTGTGTGAGAAAAAAAAATTAAGAATAACATTATAAAGATGAAGTGCATGTTTTTCTTTTATATTGTTATTATGCTTAAGCAAATTTTCTGGAATACATACTATGTCACTCGTTAGAATAATATTATACTGTATGTATTAATCTAGAATATCATGTTTAAAAAACAACTTATTTTAACCACAATAATGTTGAATAATTAAAAAAAATATTAAAATAGTTGAAAAATACTGTATTGTATTGCTGCAATTCAGTCTAATACGTTTTCTAATACTTTTTTTCTCTACTCTTACCTTAACAGCTGTACCTGGCCAATGTGAGAAGCCTACAGTCACAGATGTTTCAGTTGAATCTATGACTGTTAATTGGGATGAGCCAGAATATGATGGTGGTTCTCCAGTAACAGGCTATTGGTTAGAACGCAAGGAAACTACAGGCAAACGCTGGACAAGAGTGAATCGTGAACCTATCAGAATCAGAACTCTAGGAGTTTCCCATATTGTGACAGGCCTCTTGGAGGGTGCTGTCTACCAGTTCCGTGTTCTTGCAATTAATGCAGCTGGAAGCGGCCCACCAAGTTTGCCTTCTGATCCTGTTGCATGTAGAGATCCCATAGGTATGCTATGCTTTGATAATTTTGTTTAGGTTTTTTTCTCCCTCAGTTTTCAACCAACATATCTTTTCCTTTCTTAACAGCACCTCCAGGACCTCCGACACCAAAAGTAACAGATTGTACCAAGTCAACTGTTGATCTTGAATGGATTCCTCCCCTTATTGATGGTGGATCTAAGATCACAGGATATTTTGTTGAGTACAAAGAAGAAGGACAAGAGGAATGGGAGAAGGTATATATTAGTGTCTTTATCTATCTATCTATCTATCTATCTATCTATCTATCTATCTATCTATCTATCTATCTATCTATCTATCTATCT
>JAUCMS010000192.1:0-14781 GCA_032357445.1 Enteromius radiatus | reverse complement strand
TAAAAAGGTTAAAAAAAAAAAAAAAAAAAAAAAAAAAAAAAAAGTTCCTGAGTGAGGACATAAGGACTGTGTGTGTGTGTGTGTGTTTGAAGTGCATATGGAAAGGATCATTAGGAGGAGTGGTGAATCGTTTGGTATAAATCGAGTCATTAGGTATCCATTTGTGGCAGAGTAGCTTCCATATGACAGAGTGGGGTGGCAGGTCCTCTCTCTGTGCCAGACGGCTTCTGTTCTGCGCTCACATAAACAGACAAACAGATTGGCTCGTTTGCATTTCTCTGCTGGGAGCCAGTTTGGCAACAGTTTATAGAAAACCTTTAACTTTTACTCTCTCTCCCTTTTTATTCGCCATATTTCACACACTCTGCTTTAAATTTAAAGGTTTAGAGCTTTTCTAGATGGGTTTTTCTGGAATCAGTAGATGTCATGAGTTTCATTTGTAGTGAGTGTAATAAATAATGAGTCCAGATAATTACAGTACTATTTATCATTTAATATTAGTTATTTAACTTTGCTGCTGCCAAGTCATTATGAAAGGAACAAAGTATTGTTTTAAAAGTGTTCATTAAAAAGCAATCAATCAATCAGACAAAAGTCATCAAGTTATTCTTTACCATTAACAAACCAAACTATAAAATGACACAAACCTATGAAAGCATGGAGGGGAAAAGGGTATATACTGTAGACATTCTCTCAACAGTCTAGATGTGTATAAGGTGATACCTTTTTAAATTCATTTACGCAGTATTGCTGGACAATTAACGCAATGTCTTCACAGAAATGCTTATGATAACACAATTGTTGTTACAATTCAAATTTTTGTAATGTTTGCAATGCACTAGTTTTTTTTTTTTTTCTATCACAAGACAAATGTATTTGTCTAAGCATTTGAATGTCAGTATACTATAGTGTGAAACACTAAAACATCAGTGTATAATACATTTGGTATGCGGTAAGCCTTCCGTTCTGTACACAGACTTCTGTTCACACTCTTCATGCTGAAATTCATCTTCTGCTCTCTATTTTGGTCCATTAGCAGAGGCAGGGCGACCACTCAACTGATGCTGAAATGACATTAATTATGACTGCAGACAGAAATAAGCACTTATAGACAATCATGCTGTCAGCAATATAATCTCAGCCCTCTCGTGGCCACAGGCGCATTCAGTTTATCCTATATCGCTATGTCAGTTTGACCACCATTCGCAGCAAGCGTCCAAGCATGCAGTTCATGGAAAAATCTCCTTGAAGGCTGTATTA
Source organism: Enteromius radiatus (assembly GCA_032357445.1). Taxonomy (NCBI): domain Eukaryota; kingdom Metazoa; phylum Chordata; class Actinopteri; order Cypriniformes; family Cyprinidae; genus Enteromius; species Enteromius radiatus. Next base: position 13,521 of record JAUCMS010000192.1, on the reverse strand, counting down.
TGTTGCCGAAATGACCTGTGGCTGTACATGTGTGTGCGCTTCCATGCATCTGTGCCCCTGGGTGCTCCCTTATGCGCTTGGTTTTGGCTGACTCTGTCACGCGTTGGCTGTAGATGTATGAGATAGAGGAGCACATCGACAGTGAGATAATTACCCGCCAATCACCAGATTTGGATAGATGGTGTGAGAAAAGAAAGAGAGTGGAGGTGACTGACAAGCCAATAACATGCACCCGAAACGACACACAGCAGTACAGCTGCGGTTTAACACGCCGTTCTGCTCTGGCAGAGCGTGGATGTGTGTTTGTTTGCCGAACACTTTACTGTGTCAAAGCAGCGTCTGTTCTGATATCACCTCTTGACGGTGAAACAGAGAGGCCGTGAGTGAAGCGTTTGGCTTTGTATCAAAATGCCCCACTTAAACGCTGTGCTGCAGAGGCCAAGCATATGCTTTGTATTACGATTTTATTATTATATATTAAAATACCAAATCCAGGTTCAAGAACTCAAGATCTGTTTTCTTTGAGAGGTGGGGCAATTTTGCTTCTTCCATTTTATGTGTGTGTGTGTGTGTGTGTGTGCGCATGTGTTTATGCAATGTACTGTAAAAGAAAGGCCTTCTTTGAGATTCGTACAATGTTAAAAATTACAGTCATTGACACATACTGATAATAACCAGATGTTATCAATAGTACTTTACTTGCTTTGTGAAATACCTTTAAATATTATCCACACACTTAACACAGTCAAGAACTATTTAAGGAGAGAGAGAAAATAATTCACAGAGACATTAAGTGCTAATTTTCAAGTCTAGAATCTGGGTGGAACAAATTATGCCCTGTTCATGCTGTAAAAACTTTCGTGGTCTCTGTAGAATGATTTGGACCAGACAAAAACAACAAGGGTGGGCCACACAGACCTCCTGTTTAACTGAAACTAAATTAAATATTTATTTAAGCATATCTAAATGTGCAGATAGTTCCAGGTGTCTACAATAATACTGTTTTTTCAGGATTTCAGGAGTGTTGATAGTTTTATTTTTATTTATGTATCTATTTATTGGTTATTGGCTAATGTATCCCTCAATTATTGCATCCATAAATCACTGTGATATTAATGAATGACATTTTAACAAAGATTATTGTATAGACAGTAATGGCAGTGTAGAACAAACTTGAAATGACTTATGAGAGGCAACATTTCCTGTCAAGCTGTAATAAATAATAATAAAATAAAATAATAATACAAAAAAAATATTAAAATAATAATTAAATATTAGCTAAATGAATTTTGCCAAGGCAAAGGACTTAAATAAAAATCTAATTAAATAAAAATAAATACATTTTTAAAAAGTTTACAATGTGGCATCATTGTCATTTCTTTAAATGTTGATTCAGTGGATGGTTCTTTGGACACTGTTAGTGGAAAATAGCAAATTAATTTTATACATTAAATGTAAATATACTTAAAAGTATATGTAAAATAGTTTAATCTCAAGCCACAAGAGTCTTAAAACTTGCACTCTGTTTTATTAAATATGAATCACTTAACACAGAATGAACAACAAGATCTTGAAAGAAAGATCTGCTCAAGATGAGCATTTGATGGAGGAACAGATGGCTGTTAGCACAACTCTCTCCACTTATTTCACTGGTGTTCACTGGTTGACTGATGTTAACCATCCACAGCAAAACAGTCCACAGACAGACTGAGTGAGAAAAACAACTCCTCAGTCAACAGAAAGAGAACAAGAAGAAGTAAAAGAAAAGCTTTTTTACAAGTAAAAGAAAGTGCTGAGGCTGATGAAAAAAAAAACCAATAACTAAAAACAAATGAATCAATTATTTATAATAATTATCTGAAATTCTACCTTTTATCCGAGCTGCCTGTCCGCTTTGTCTAATTTTACAATAACTTTAAAAATACAATTTTAGGTTTTATGAAGAAAGCGTGGTTATGTGGTGCTTGCCACAACATTTTTGTTATTGATTGATTGATTTAATGACTTAAACCTAAGTATGAGTATACTAGAGTGTGGCTTGTCTTAGTCTTGTCTTGTCTTGTCATTAATAACTATTACAGGTCTAAATTCATCTTAACATGAACTAATTTTGCATTGGCTGCTGTTCTGTGTTCACTAACACCAAACAAAGACATCATTTATCTGTATTGTCAAAGAACACAATTTATTTGTTTTACAAGGACCAAATTATGGAACCCCTAAGAGGCAATGCATTATTCTAGTATTATTAAATTTAGAAAACAAGACAGACAATAAATAAATAACACAAGGCCTCTTAGGGTTTCTGTAAAATTATATAAATCCTGCCGTAAAAGAGTGAAAAGAACTGACCATGAAAGTGAAGGTTTCAACAGAAAAGAGAAAGCCCAATTTTTTGTCATTCTGACAGCTGTTAATTTAGAAAGAAAAACTTTATTGAGTCCAGATGGCCACAGTCAGCAAGAGAGAGAGCACAGAATATTCCTGCTTCGGTATGTGTATGCATCCTTTTGACTGGAATTTAAATGAGCAGAATTCAAATGGTTGTTCATTCAGCATTCTTACCAGTGTGATTAGCGTTGTGTTATAATGCCATATAATTACACAAGTAAACTGCTCCTGAGTTGATTATTGAACAGGGAATGAGGAGAAATGCTTAAGCATTGATTAGAGACTCATGTAAAGAGCCTTTCGGTTTCTAAAGATCCGGAGAAAAGCCCCTATGCTTCAAAAACGAAATAGATCTCAAGATTTAACCCAATTTAACCACAAGAAGAACCACCTCCTACATTAGTTTACATAACTTTTTTTTTCTACTTAACCCCTAATATAGCAGCCCCCAAAGAATGAGCAATACAGAACTGTGAATCACATGTTTTACTGTAATGGTGGGCTGGATTATAGAGAAAAAAAAGGGTTAACCATAGTATGACACATATCGCACAATATGTGTTTGAAGTGATGCAGTTCAAATATATAATAATTACTTTACATGCATTATGTGACCAAAAATAAACGAATGTCACATTTATCCTTATGCAACATGCAACAATAATGTTTAGTTTGAAAAGGTTGTGACGTGTTCAAGTAAGGACCATACTTTACTCCATTAATTTGTGCTCTGAATTTAACACATCAAAGTGCACACAAACACACACAGCAATGAGAAGTGAATCCACACACAAACACTGTGAACACATACCCAGAGCAGTGGGCCAATGCTGTGGCATCTGGGGGGCAGTTGGGGATTTAATGCTTTGCTAAAGGGTCTCATTATCCAGTATATGTTGCAGTATATTGTATGCAGTATATCCTAATTATTGTGTACTATATATTTGAATTGCATAATTATTGCAAATAATGTATACTGTATAAGTAAATGTTGGTAAAATATAATACATACATTGGATACTTTAGGTATACTGCCGGAATTGTATTGTATTGTATTGTATTGCATTTATTTATTTAGTTAGTTAGTTCAGCCAATCAGTACATGTTGTGCAGAGGGCATTTGACATGAAATGTCACTGTGGGTGGCACAATTCAGCAAATTGGCCTACAACTGGTAAATAAGCAATCATTAAAACTGTCTTTTAACTGGTACTTGTCCAAGTTCCAGCTGGTTAGGACCAAACATCATTAAAATGATTAACATTAATGAAATTCCCAGTCTCACTTACATAGGTTAATAGTCTTGTAAACACCCATCTGTTCTGTTTGCCTGCGCATTTTGGATTAAAGACAATGTGCATTACTATTTCAGATCTTGCCCGTTTGCAACCCAGTGTAACAGAAGACCAGACCCATGGATTTGGCAGCCCTATTCACTGACATTGCCTGAAAGGGCTTAAAATTTTGGATTTTTCAGTTTAGTTCTGCCATCTCACTGTCACCTGCCCCTACAACATTGAGACCCTGAAGTTGCTGCTTTGGATGTTTTAAACTACCAACATTTGTTACACTTTCCAGACACCTCAGGACTAGACAGTGTCTGGAGAGTGTCTATCCCCAATCCAGAACACAACCAAATGCCAGCCATCACCCTGCTGCACAGAGCAATTACCCAAGCTCACCACAGATGGAGAGCCAGAACCTGTAGGGACAGAGGAACCAGCACTAGAGAATGTTACTTAACCTGTCATCGTCCCAGAGCCTGAGCCTAATGACGCACTAATGAGGAAGGCCTCACCCGCACTTATGCCTCTAAGACAGAGCTGCAACTGGCATCTCCAAAAATTGAATTTAAATTTATTTTTAAGGAAGATAATTGTTTGTATGTCCTAAAAAGTCCTGAATCATCTGTCATCCCACTGGCTCTATCAACACTGAATCTCCAGAAACTCCTACATCTCCTGAGTCCCCAAGGGTCCCATCCAGCACAAGCTCTCCTATGTTCTCTCCCAGTCTTCCTTTCCTGCCTCCTTTCCCTAAATAGCCAGATCCTCATTCCTGTTTTCACTGGTTCCTGTCATCCCCTCAGCTCAGTCAATGCCATCTGGGCGCCTTGTCTTACCACAGGGCTTCCAGTCATCAGCTTTTCTCTGGCATTATGATCCCTTTTCCTAGAGTCCAACTGGGCCCTAGAACCCATCTGCTCCTCCTTGGGTCCTTGCTTCGTCATCTACTCCAAGACCTTTCATCATACTAGGTCCATCAAGTTTTCTCATCCCTCCGGCACCACCTTGGTAAGTCTGCAACACTCCTCCACTACCGCATTACTCTCCTCTGGCTTTGCCTAGTCCCTCTAAGTCACTCTGGCTCCACCTGGTTCCACATTCCCTCTCAGGTTCTCAGTTACTCTGGCTCAGCTGCAGTCTTCAGAGTCCCCACATTGCATGAATTGGTGACTTTACCTTGGTCCTCTGGACAAACAGTGTCACCTTGGCTCTTTAACTTCATCTTCATCTCCACCTTAGGTTACCCCGTCAATGGTTATGTCTCCATCAGTTGGCCTCCTGGTCAGTCTTACCTCCATCATGGCTCCACTTTCTGTTGACTCTACTGTGGACTCTCTGCTCTGCTTCGAGTTTAGTGCAGTGGGCATCTTTCATCATTGCTGCCACTGCCTGCTCCAGTGCTCCACCGCTTGATAATGCCATTCCTCTGCCTGCTCCTGTTGCCATCACTTTGACATCTCTGCACCCTCCTCCTTGCCCCCCACTGCCCCTTCTCATCCATTTGTTGTTTTTTTTTAGGCTTCATGGACTTTTAGCTTCCTTAGTTGATTTTCCCCATTTGTAGTTATACTGATATGATTACTTCTTTAGTTTCACCTGTATTTTATTAATTTACCTTGTACCTTGCTACTTGTCAGTACTTAAGTTCATCCTGTTCCTTTGTTCAGTGTCTGATCTCGTTTAAGTTTATAGTGTTGTATACTCCCATCTGTTTTGTTTGTCTTTAACTGTGTATTACTATTTCAGATTCTGCCTGTGTGCAATATATTGTGACAGTTTCAATAATAATAATAATAATAATTAATATTATTATTATTTAGAAATTTTCTCATTTTGTTTGCTTGTCATTTACTAGATATTTTTACTCTAACTCCTACTGTCAGTAGACTGCAGAGATTTTTGACTGCTGAGGTCAGTATTGCATGTCGGGCAGCAGCGTTACTTGACATGGGTTGTTGCTGAGAGATTCACTCTGCCTCTTCCCTCCAAAGAACACTAACACACATGTTCACACTGCCCTCGCCTCTTGCCTTGCCAGTGCGATTACAGTGAGTGCTCAGTGAACTCAGCAGAGCAGAGCAAGACGTATTATAAATGTTTCATTACAGCCACACACTGCTGTCTCCTCTTCAAGAGTTACCATAACACACACACTTTTTGTATTTTGCTTCTTTATCTGTCGAGATGTCTTTTTTTGTCTTTATCTTTAAGTCCTTGAAGTGTTTTTGTTTTTTATATCCCTTTCTTCTATTCTTGCTGTTTCTTTGGTGGCATGTTGTAAGCATGATGAACACACACACACCTAAACAAGAGTGCATTTCTTTCTTTATTTATTATTGCAAATTTACATTACATTTTTTCCCCCTCATTTTGTATATTGGAATCAAACCTATGGCCTTGGTTGTTGTGTGTATGTTTCAGTTGAGTTGCAGAAATGCCATATATGGTGAAAAGGATATCATAACATGTTTTTATTAAAATATATGCAATATATAATATATTACAATTAAGATATTTTCTAAAATAACATATTCATAATCACAGAATCCTAATAAATGAATACATAAATACATAACATGTACTTGTTCACCTATATTCAAGTAAAAGTCCTAAAGGTAACAATGCCACATTTTTACTTGTTTTTTTTTTTTTTCATGTTACAGCATGCTCAGCTTAAATTCAGTGTAGTTCACACATTTATGCATATGGTTATGTACCCTTGATGAAAACTGCATTTCACTTACAGATAGAGACGGTCGGATTGTGGCTGAATCATACGTGACTCACGTGTCCACTGACACATTTACTAGAATCTAACATGGGAAATTGAAGTTAACTTAGTTTCATTATGAAATATATAAACTGTGACCAAGAAACCTTTGATCTCATGTGGTCATGTAGATTTATTTTCACAAATGATGCATACTACATAATATAATAGTGTTCAACAAAATAGTAACTTGTGGACGGATTGCAACAGCCGACCAGCCAGCACTTAATATGGAGAATTCTATTAATATGAGGTTCTGATTGAGCAATCTGTCTCTAAAAGCAACGGTCACAGACTGTGCGGATAAAGGAACAGAAGTAGACGTCTCAAGAGCCTTACTTTTAAATACCACAAAAAGCAGGAAGAAAATTAGTTTAGGGTTCCCTCTTTTCCCAAACAGCTTTTCTTGAAACTTGCCATATTGTCTCAATACTGCTCAAGTGTTCAAATGTATTTTAGGTCACTACATTAATGCACACACAAACACACACACACTTGCATTCGTGCCTCCATAGGCTCAATAGTTTTTTCTACTGCACTGTACTTTACTGGTTTTTAATGACCCTACACCTAAACTTTACATAAAAATACTGCCGTTTTTTTTTTTTTTTTGTTTGTTTGTTTTTTCGTAAAAAACACTGTTTAGTATTTTTTTTTTTTAAGCCTTTTGTTTTATGGGGACACAGGAAGTGTTTACGATGTAGCACCCATGTCATTATACACATTTGTGCATAAACCGCAAAACATGCACAAGCACAGCCAAAATGTATTCCTTCTAAGTGAATTGGGTGCTGGATTATTTTTTTCTCATGCACAAGGGGGGATGTTTTGTCAAAGTTCACTGAAACTAAAGTGTTAGAAGAAAGTCTTAAGTTCTAAGGGCATGAGGTGCTTTTCACCCACACATCTGAGTCTCCAGCAGAGCAGAGTTAAAACTACACTAAGAGAAAGCAGCAAAAGTGTCATTCTAACAGAAGGTCATCTGCAATTTTCCAGACACCTCAATTCTTCTTTTGCTTTGAACATTCAGGTACTTCCTTTTACGTTCCTATCTTTTGGGTGCAAAGCTCGGACTTGACAATCATTTCAGCACTTGTCTGTCTTAAACCTGGCAACTCTGTTATAACATGAGCGATAGTTTGTGTAAGGGTGCTAAAATTGAGCAACCTGGTACGTGTAAAAAATGACAAACAATGTGCAAGTACTTCTAGTTGCACATTTAAAATATCTTATTTCACACACGTTTTTTTTTTTTTTTTTTAGCTCTGCAAGACTGTTTGAAACTGTCTATTTGCATTGGAGGTGTGTTGCATCCGTTCATGGTGATTGCAGGGACTACCCCTTTCAACAGTGACCAATTACTTTTTTTCCTAAAACGTTTTGGAATTTAATTTGAAAATAGGTTAATAGGTTTGTACATGTATTCAAAAATGTGCACAAATACACCAATAATAACACTCTGGACCTGAGCCTGAAGATGGCTGTAGTTTCAGGGCTGTCATATTGTATACATGATATTCTTTAGGTGGCCACACAGCTCCAATGTGCCATAGTGCCCTTGTAATATTCTATAATTGTGCGTACAATAACTCAAAGATAGTTATCATACAAATTTCTGACAAAGTGAAAGTTTTGTGAATAACTTAATTTCGAGAGGATCGCTGAACAAACTCGCGCCCAATCAAACCGTTTCCCCTTCCGCATAAAAAACCCCAGCTTTTCCCTTCATAAGCATCTCGTTTCTTGCATCCCTCCTCCACCCCTTCTCCGCCTTCCTTCCGAGCCACGCTCCAAAAGGGGGGGCAAGGGTGATCGAGCCGAACCCTAGCCCGCGCTAGGGCTCTAACTTTTAGGGTTCAGGTGTTCGCCGTTCTCCCAGCTCGCTCCCTGGACGGCACGCCAAATTTGCTTCTTTTAAAGATTAAGAGAGGAAAGCGTGAACTCTTGAATAACATTTATTTAAGCACATACTGTAGATGCTATTTGAAAACATGTATTGTTTTCATACTTTTTATTTTACACTTTCTCCCATTTACTCCTCTAAATTGATGTGTTTTTAAAACCCACATTTTCATTGATTTTGATGTAGAACTTATTAAATATTTATTTTGTTTTTATTTTTTACATGGTACTGATTTTAGCACTGACTAGTGCGGGGTGCCACATTTCCACAGAGCAAATGTTTATCTTCTATCCACTACACAGAGAGTTATAAACCTGAGCAGTGATTAGTATCTGTCCTCAATGTTCTCATGACTGCAAATATGACTTCACTAGTTCACATTTCATAACAATGAAAATGATTATTAGGTGGATTTGGCGTGCTGTCCGGGGGGTGAGCCAGGAGGATGGCGGACTCCGAGCCCTAGTGATTTGAACCCTAGCGAGGGCAGAGCTCAGTGTCCGGCTCGGACCCTGCCTGCCCCCCATGAAGGAAGGCGCGATAACGGTGGAGAAGGGGTGGAGGAGGGATGCACAAAAGACGAGATACGGAAGGGAAGGAAGAGGGGTTATTTGTAGTTAGAAGGAAGGATTTGATTGGGCAGGTGAGATGAGGAGATTGATTAGGTAATGCAGTGCCAGCCATGATTAATTTGAACATGCTCCGCCCGAAACTTGTTTTTTGCAAAACATCACATCTGGAGAAGTGGAAAAAACTGTCAAATTTAATTTAATATTAATTGCAGATTCTTTTGAAATTCATGTAAAACTGTTAAACATTGTAATTACAGTAACTTACTGTCATCAGTAAAAGCTTTGGCTAGAAGAGAAACATGTTTTTATTTGTTTTACACATTTATGTATAGTATGTGGGTCATTCAACAATATTGTTGCATTTTGCGTACCTAAGAAATAATCAAATATAGAATTAATATAACAACAAATAAACGTGTGGTGCATTATAAATATATGTATATATCATATAAATTCTATGAATATAAATATATACGTGTATTTTATTTTTTTTTTATTATCTATATTTATTTATTTTTTCTTTCTTTGACATGTTTAACATGTTTGAGTGGAGTTACAGTACATGAGTCTTAAATCAATGCTTTGTCTGTCAACAAAAATGGTCCCTCCATTGGATTCATTTTAAGGCACTGCACTGCAAGACTGTCTCTCTTCCTAAAAAGCATACAAGTGAGTTAAGGGAAATGTTTTGTAGAGGTATCAGGCGCCACTCTTCTTGTCAATAGATGACCCCGCTAGGACTCCTGTCAGTTGATATCCCAGAGTCCTCTGGTGTAGCGTCAGACAAGCGGCCACTCCGCAAACGACTCAGTCCAGGTGTAACAGTTTCAGCTAATTGCCTCATTAATGATTAAGCACCTCCAGCCTGCTCTAGCACTTCGCTTTGTGGGGAGCAAATTGTTCTGATTGGTTTTATGCTGTCAATTATTGATGAGACAGCAAGCTCAGATGCTAGCACCTGGGTTAGAAGCTTCTCAGAGAGCCATCTCCTCCATTACACTGCACTCTTCATTGCTAGTGATAAAAACAAAATTCCCACTTTAATGGTAATATCCTGTCCATGGGTCACATTGAAAAGCTTGAATTTGTAGTCACCGAGGACACTAACTGAGTTCAGTGTTACATAGATACCTCTGTAGATTAATACATTCTGTACATGGAAACTATCCTGAATGTCTCATATTCAATTTCAGATCTGGGGCTGCTCTGAGATATGTATGGTCATAAAAGCATTAGGGCTAAAAGAAGTTCCCTAACCTCAGCTCGTTTCTAACTTTGAAGAGATACATTTAAACGTTTTCCCCAGATCCCTGTGGATAACATGGGTGATTAGTAACCTACTTCTTGTTACCTTTGACATTCAGATATAATAGTGCATCCGTTAGAGAAGGACAAACATAGCGTTCTGTGGTTCTTAAGTGCAGTTGAAACTCATTGTCTACTTTCAGCGAACAAAACAATGGTCCATTATTGTGCTTTGTTTCAGATCCTAATGAGTGGCATTTTTAGGCAGCATATGCAGGCTCCTATGCATAGACTATCAGTTGAAGGTCATTAAATTGTACTGGGAAACCATATGAAATCCCCAAATACATTGGATTTATCAATTGATTGAGCAATCAATCAATCAAAAGGTGTAAAAGAAAGGGGAAATAAATATTTAATGGATGTATGTAAATAGCAATAACTAAAAATAACAACTCACTCTGTAATAAGTTATGTTTGTTAAAGCATAATTTTATGGAATATGTTGAAAGAAATTACTAAATTTAACATGAGCAACAATACGTTTTTTTGTTTGTTTGTTTGTTTGTTTTGTTTTATCAGACGACACTCTTATGGTTACATTGTCTAAAAAGCTAAGACACACACGTTGAACATACTGTATGTTAATTGTCACCATATGTGAAATAAAACATTCTATATAAATACTTGAAGTCACAGTGAGCCAAAGAAAATCACCATGACACTAACATTTGGTTATTTTACACTTTGGTCACTTATTTCAAGGTATGTTTTTGTTTTGTTTTGCAGATTTGCAGACACTTCACATTATTACCATTTTATTGCCTCTTAAGACACACCATAAACAACACCAAAATTACTATAATAAACATTTTGATTGTGCTGCTTGGCATACAGATCCACATTCAGAATGAGAGACAGGAAACAGTAACACACAGCTCTCAGTGGATGCCGATGATGGTGCATGTTCTGTAAGTGGTAAGAATATGTTCATATGCAACTAAAGTTTTTAAAAAATGAGCTATGTAAATAAGTTCAGACTCCTCATTTATGTAGCGACATGGTTGACAGCTGTTAATGCCAACCTGGTCTCGTAAAAATATGTACCTCTACGCAAATGTACCGTACTGCATGTTTTGCCGCAGTTTCAAAGATAAATGTCCACTGGGTGACGCTAAAACACAGATTTGATACGTGAAATATTGCACATTTTTATCATGTTGATAAGTACAGTATTGCTATGCTTTTATTACGTTGCTTCAGTTTTGTGATGGTTCCTAATTCAAATATCTGTGGATCTGAGGTTGCTAAAAGTTAATGCTTTATCATGTTGGGAATATGCCAACACCAAATCCAACCCTAAACCTACCCAATAGTGTAAAACTAATATCAAAAGTAATTTGTTGATGCAACTGTGCCATTGCAACTGCCTTTTTTGCAGATTTGATCCGTTTTGTCAAACTGTAGTAGCAAGTGCAATGCCATATCTCTTGAGCTACCAAGTAAACCTACCGTCTTTGAAAACCCATAGATATGAAGCTGGATATGTGTGATGCTAATGTTCAAAATCATCAGTTTTCAAATCTCCCTGCATATTTATATTGTTTTGAAGTCATAACATGATAAAATTCTAGTAATTGTGCGAAAATCATGCTTTATTAATCGAAACTCTGTCTCTAGTGTTCATCTCTTTTGGAAACTGCACTGATGTGCTTGTTCCGTGTGCGCCCAGGTGCATTTATGCCATGAGACCATGGTAGGTTACCATTTTAGATTGACAAACTGTAGTACTATATAAGATGTCTATAGGAATCAAACATAATTCTAAGCTGTTCACTTTTGTTTTCAAAGCACAATGCGAAATTCCATTCACTGATGCTCCTAATCGGTAACTCTAAATCTAGGATGGGTTTGCACTGTGTGCAGTGTGATGACCAACCAAATCTCCAGGTGTTCTTATGAAAACCAGGCTAAAAAATGCATGTGTACCCATGTGTATGTAGCAGATGGTGATTATTATACTGTGGGGCTGTTCAAATCAGACAGGAGATTAACAAACCGGTGTGTGTTGCATGAATTCAGACCCTCTTGCAACTTGATTGATTCGTATGGTACTTTTTTGTAGACTGAAAGCTTGTTTTCTTAAAGTAGCAGTTACTGTACATGCCGAACAAACATAAGAGTTTTTGCTTAATGGCCCACCCACATGCAGGAGTATGTGGGGAACCATGAATCATCCGGTTGTAGCCTTCATCATTCCCAGACGTGTCTTTTGCATTTTGCATTTTGCTTTTGAAGGAATACAGTGTTTAGACTGCAATACTGTTTTGAACTTCAGTAGCAGTTATGCTTCAAAACAAACCATTTGTTCAATACATAAATAAATAATTGCTTAATGGTAAGATCAACTGGACTAATATTTTTTTGAATCCGAATCTGCCAATGGAGGGTAAATCGAGAATGGACCAAACACACTATAAACATGTCTTGCTCATCTTCTTTGTTTACCTAATGTCTCGAAGCAACACCAGTTGCACTGTGTTTGATTTTTATTGTTTATTTTTGGATCCTTTCCATCAGTATGATTTATTTTGAACATGATTCAGTTACACATTGTCGTTTTGATTACAGAGACTGTCTCTGCATTTGATAAATAAAGTTTAATCTCGTACATTACCATCACTCTATTTTTCTACTTGATAATGTTCAGTGCTTTGCTACAATCTGTATTGTTAAAAGCACTATATAAATAAAAGTGACTTGACTACACTCTTTTTTCGATAGTCCACTTTAGACATTCTACTAACCACAATACCTTTGTATGTCAACTACATGCAAACTAATTGTCTCTAATTTGTCTCTAATCTACATTTATAACTCTCAGTGTAGATTGTTAGGGTAGAATTTTGACATATACTTGCAAAGTTTCTCATATCCAGTATATTGTATGTTGTGGACAAAGCAAAATAAAGTGTTTAAAGAGTTTTTAAGCAGACAATCTACTAATTCTCTAATGACTGCTAGTTGACATGTTGCAAAGTTACTTAATGTAGAATGTCTAAAGTGGACTATCAAAATAAAGTGTTACCCATTAATCAGAAAGAAATTTATTTTCTGCCAACCAACTAAAACTGATTAAATGAATTGGATTTTTAGACCATTACTAATGAATACAAGTACTCTTAAAATTAGAGCAGAAATGCCAGAAAATAATGCACTGCATTAAATGGATGGATGCGAAGATGTTTGTAGGATATAATGTTGAAAATAATAGTACAATGCATGTGCATTCACAGTGGTGATTGTTTGAAAGGTGTTTGTGAAGGATTTTATGTAGTGGCCATTAATCACAAT
>JAUCMS010000191.1:0-14790 GCA_032357445.1 Enteromius radiatus | reverse complement strand
AGATGGAATAGGGTCTAACATACATGTCGTTGGTTTAGATGACTTAACAAGTTTATACAGTTCTTCCTCTCCTATGGAATATTGTGATGGCAAATATTTTTTTCAGGAGTAAAAAGTTACAAAGAACAGCATTTATTGAAAAAAAAATAAATAAATAAATAATAAATTTTCTAACAGTATAAATCTTTGCCATCACTTATTATATTAAAGTTTGAATTTCTTTCAAATAAAAAAAAGAAAAAAATGACTGACCCCAAACTTCTGAATGGTGTACATTGTTAGAAAGAATTACTATTTAAAATAAATGCTCTTATTTTTAACGTTTTATTCATTCAAGATTCATTCACAGTTTCCAAAAAAATATTAAGCAGCACAGTTTCCAGCACTGATCATAAATCAGCATATTAGAATGATTTCTGACACGTCAGACCGGAGTAATGACTGATGGAAATTCAGCTGCGCATCACAGAAATAAATTATATTTTAAAGTATATTAAAACAGAAACCCATTATTTTATATATGACCTTTTTTTCCTGTATTTTGATCAAATAAATGCAGCCTTGATAAACATAAGAAACATTTTTAAAGATATTAAAAATCTTACTGTTTCCAAACTTTTGACTGGTAGTGTGTGTCATAGTGTTTAAAATGTATGAATTCAATTATAAAATACACATTAATTTATTACAATTCAGCTTTGCATTGCAATTGACATATTAACACATATACACAAAGAAGACAGTTCTTTTGAGTTGGAATAATATTTCTTCTCCTCTCTTTCTGTCCAGAAGGGGGAGCTCATGATCTGCTGTACTCCATGTATCGGCTCTGATCTATTATCCATACGCATCATTATGGAAGTGGCGACCCTCTGTAACCTCCACGGGTTCCTCCTTAAACAGATGGACACGTTCAGTCATACGCTCTGACTGCTGTGGAGTAATGAGGAGCACGGGATGACGGGAACACTCGCTCTCCTTACGAGCCAATCACCTCCCTCTCATCCCGTCGCTCGAGGGAGAGGCTCTTTGTAATTGCCTGCGTTCACTTTGACTGGAGGAAGTCAGGTAAGAGTGAACTAATTAGCCGAAGCATCAAGATATGGCCCACCAAAAAAAAAAAAAGATCTACGGAAGCTGGATCCCTCCATATCCAATTACTTCCAAGGATGTGAGGAGCATGGCATTGGGGGGGATTATGGGTTATGAGCCAGACTCTGGGGTGTTTTTGTGCTTTGACATCGCTGCCCTTTGGATTCAGAGCCGCTCTGCTCTTTAAAAGAGCTCAAAAACAAGGCCAGGAGCTGAAGGACTCTCAAGCATCTGGAGGAAGAAGGTAATGCAGAGGTGAAGCGCGTGGATGGTGCTGCGTAATGAAGAAACATCTTCAGGGCTCCACAGAGAGATCCAATTAGTCTGTTTAGGGCTTTGTGTGACAAGTGGAGGGAAGTCTACCAGGGAGCAAAAGTACATTAATGCACAACAACACAGAATAATGGTATTCCAAGAGAATATCTGTGCTTGTCGATGTGAAAACCACAGCCATTTGTCAAAAGCAGGCTGAACGACAGTAGTGGCTCTGATGGAGCTTCCCAAAAATAGAGGAATGAAGAGGGAAAACAGGACACGTACTGTACGCTCGCCACGCGACCTTTCGCTGCTCCTGCATCTGTAAAAACCTCTAAACGAGCGTGAGCTGACCGACAGCATCTGAAGAGACATCCAGGGTCACATTTAATGGAACGGATGCATTTTAAGCAACTCTGTGTAAGTTCAGCTCAGTAAACGACATCTGCGGCTAAATGCTGGTTAGTACAAACGATAAATAAACATGATTTAATAAATAGATGCCAAATTAATAACATAAATGCTAATTGCAGTTTGATTTAAAGGTTTTGTTTGAATGTAATTTATTCTATTTTCAGCAGCAGTCTTCAGCGTCACATGATCCATCAGAAATCATTATATTATGCTGATTTATTATCAGTGTTGGAAACTGTTGTGCTACTTATTTACATTTTTGTTTTTGGAGCCTGGGATACTTTTCCTGTTAGAAATAAAATGTTAAAAAGAACATTTATTTAAAATAGAAATATGTGCTTCAATAGTTCGGGATCGGTAACGTTTCCTCTTCTTTATATCTTCCTTTCATTTCTTGAAGGAAAGGGATATTTCTAAAAAAGCAAGGACGTGGTAAATAGATAAAAATGTACTTGTTAAATTAATGTTATTGCTTTTAATTCGATTACAGAAATTCTTTAAGCAAAATATTCAAATTAACGACCATGTAAGCGCAGCATATTTATAAGAAAACAACTTTAAAGCTCACATTATCCATATTTTTAATGAAAATAATCGTAAAAGCCTCATTTTTGCATTTAAATTCTTCAAAAATTGATTCTATGTTTAATAGTGCTTAATCAAAATCTAGATTTGAAGAGAAGAAATGCTGTTGATTAAACTGGAATGATGATTTAAACAACACGGCTCATATTTAAGAGACGGGATCCTCTTTGTAAAATGCTCTATCCACTTATATTTCACTGGAGAGTCTATATTAAAAATGCATGGCAAAAAATAAATCATAACGAATAAGGCACTGTTCGACGACAAAAGAAACAATCATTAACCATTATTAATTCATGTTGGAGAGGCCAACTGTCTGACAAGCATTTGAAGCTAATTTTTCATACATATGGCACCAAGGAAATGGAAAAGGGGCAGTGGGAACCAATCGTGTGTAATAAAGCCTCAGCAATAAGTGAAAAAATAACCTTACAAATCGCACAACAGAAGAGCATTAGAGACGCTTGACTGTGCCGCCGGAAGAGTCTTCTCTCCTCTCCAGCCGCGGGCGAACCAGACGTTTACTGCTGACGAACAGACAAACACCCACACATACACAGCTCTGATTGTTAATTAGACTTCACCAAAAAACAGACCTGCTCGGATCGGAAGAGCGCACCTTCGGTCACCAGCTTAAGCAGGAAAAGCCTGAAGCTTCCAAGGGACGTGTGTGGCATAAATCTGATCTTTATCCCGCCATTCCTCTTTTAATCAGCAGAGGTGCTGAAAGCGCTGACCTGGACTGTTCAATTAATAAACTGGTCGGGATGCAGATTCTGTTGTTCTTTTTTTATTTAAAAATAGTAAGTTATTCAAACATTTACAGGATATGTGAACAAAAGATTCTATGCAACTGTTTTCTGCAGCCTATACAGAAGAGAAAAGAAATATATTCGTGTTATTTATATATTTTCGTCTTTTTTACAAATCGGAGGTGAAACAAGAAAATGTATGTTGACAGTTCAAGTCCTCGGTTCAGCAAACCCTGATTTTTACCCGATGAGTTTTTCCCGCTGTGTGGTGCAAGCGTACGGTCCGTTCACGTGGTGCGTGTACACACACACACACACACACACACACACACGCGCGCGCGGGCGGGCGGGCGGGCACGCGCCGGAGTGTGCTTGTGTGTACACAAACTAAATCATACTACACACACACACACACACACACACCAAAGTCTTGAGGATCTCCGGGTCTAGAGTGTTTCTGAGATCTCATGGGGGCGGCGGATGGACGCAGAGAGCTGGCAGGTGATTGGTTGTGACCCCTCCGGTCCATCGGCCATTTTTGTTTTTCTAGCAGGAACCCGACCCATGTCTCTACGCCGTTTTAATGCCTTCAAACCCACAGAACTTCCAACGTTTCTCCAGACTCGCCCCGACGCCCGTCAACTCCTGCTTGAACGTGCAGGGCAGCCGACCCAGAAGAGTCTCCACCTCCGTGGTGCTGATCTAAAACAACAAGAACATCCAAACCAATCACAACTCTGAGACTACTAGTCAAAATGCCTCTACTTTTCATGGGGGAACTGAAAAGAACTAAAATTTCCTTGATTTTATTTTGACATATATCATATATATATATATATATATACACGCATACACACACATTGTGAGTCTCAGAACAGAAGGTGATCAACACCTGCTTCTACATCGCTGCCTGTTTAGCCCCACCCACCGATTTGTGCACATAGTGTAAAGAATGAGAGGTTTTCAGAAAGACTGAAACTAAAAGATGATGTGATCTGACAGTAAAATGTTGGAAAACACGAGTAATGTGAGTAATGATTGCAATAAATCAATAAAATGGCAGTTCTGTACTGTTTGCATAGTCAGGATCAAATACAAGTTAGGTTCATTCGACAGTTTTTGTTATTTATTAATTCTTTTAAACTTGTTTTTTAAACTTAAAAAAACCCCCATTAAAGCCAAAATATGGGTTAGAGTAAAGCACTTACAATTAAAGTGAGTGGATCTAATTTGTAAAAGTTAAATTATACTTATTATCTTTAAATCTGTAAATTGATCTTAAAATGTCTTAAATTAATCTTCATCAAACCAGTAAAACCCCTGTAAAATCTCATTCTTTCAACAGCACAGCCATATAATAATAATATATACATGTCAAAGTAGAGCTACGATGAGAGGAACTGAACTGTGATGTCCGTAAGAAGTGTCCAACCAGCGTGAATGATCTTTGGGCAATCCTTCAGGAGGCTTGGAGTAATATACATATAAACTGACGGACGCCCAGATTATGCAGAGCTGTAAAAGCTGCTAATGGATATTTTGATGAATTGAAAACGTAATAAAATATGTTTTCGTAGTTTGTGTTCTCCCTTATCGGTGTGCATTTATTACAACTGAAAAAGGATTCATGCCAATATTGTCCAAAACCCCACTTTTCTGGGGCGTTTCCAAACTTTTGGAGGGCAGTTCACATTTCTGCTTTTAAAACTGAACCCATTTTCCTCATTTTATTTGCTCGTTTGTTTAAAAGGAAATTAGGCATTAGTAGAAATTATTTGTCATTATTGCCCAGTATTATGCCACAAATGCTGTTGATTTATAAGCAACTTGAATTACTCCTTGGAGGCTCATAATCAAGCCAGATCTATATCACAAATTTACTTGATGACTTAAATGATGCATTCCGCTTTGATTTTACATTTGCCCTGCGTTTTACAAAAACGTCCCAGGTTTTTTGATGTGCTTTTGATCCACAAGCGCAGCAGGACTGTCAGAGCCCACACGTGATGTGAATTGTGTTCTTCACAGGATCGTGAAACCCACTTGCAGCAGCTTATCGAGTGGCAGGCAGGGCGACATGAACGGCGCTTTATCAATTAAACCCTCCCACCGGGGTGCACTGTTTTTAGTGCAAACGAGCGGAGTGTTGATGAAGATATGAAGGCATGTGTGCGCTGAGGGAGAGCAAGAGCGTGGGCATCCGCAGCCGGAGGGCTTCAACGTAAAACTGAAAAGATATAGAGGCTCGTTTTCACCCTCCATCTGTAAGTGTAAATTAGTCACTGTGTGACAACGAAAGCAGAGATAAAGCCGGAGAGATGAAGGAAAATAAAGAGTAATCAACACTGCGCTAATAGTGAGACGAGCGCTTTATTTCAGCATTAAACATTTTGGCAGGAAAAGCTTGAGGATTGCATTTGAGAACAAATAGATGAAAACACACACACACACACACAGGGAATGTGTGTGGTCCTGCTGTGAGCGTGAGAACTGTGCTTTACACCGTGAGCTCTTTCTGTCTGCTCAAGGGCTGTTTACTCAGCAGAACATAAGAATGGCAAGCAGACCGCCATACTTTTAGTCTGTGTGTGTGTGTGTGTGTGTGTGTAGCAGTCAGTACACTCAGTCTGAGTGAGTAGCCTGTGTGTGTGTTTCAAGGTTCTAATCACTAATGAAAACCTTTATGAATATTGTAAAATAAAGAAAAAATATATATTATTTGTGTAACGGAGGCCAGCCAGTAGGTGCTGTGCAGGTAAACTGACGCTAGAGGTCATGGCCTTTAGCCTCCTGGTTAGAGCACCGCCTCCCATGCCGGAGACCTGGGTTCGAGACCCGCTCGGAGCGAGGACGAGTCGTGGTGGGTTACATTGGTGCCGTGACCCGGATGGGAGTGAGGTTTAGGGGGGTGAGTGTAACGGAGGCCGATTAGTTCTCCTATAAGGGTGTGGGCCCTTATGACTCAAGACGCTGAATCAGAAAGACTCTGGAGACGCCAGAGTGATGATAGTCACAATTTACTGCTAAATCCGACACATTTACAGCATATTTACTTGTAAGTACTACAGCTGCATTTTTATAATTGTGACAAATAAAACTATGCACATAAACTTCAAAGACGTTACTGGCTCCGGGTTGTTGTTTGATGAAGCGTGGTATGTGTCATCATAGTAGGATGGAATGGCTGCAATAAAGCGTAAAACTACTGAAGCTAAATAAAAAATATGATTGCATCATTATAACTGAAAAAAAAGGAGTGAAATGTGTGTGTTTCATACCTTGGTGTCCAGCCGCTGTAAATAGGAGCAGATATATTCGATGCTGGCTCCAAAAGGATGGACATGAAGAAACGTTGAGATAATTCCTGTGGAAGAAAAGCCAAAGATGAATCACAGATAGATTTTTCAGTACAGTATAAATATGAAATCTGTTCCAAAACCTTTCATATGCCGCCAGTTTTTAAGTTCTAACTAAAATTAACCCTTATAAATGATAGATTTACACACAGTGTGTATACATACATATATATCTATATTAGAGCTGTCAAAGAATTAATCGCGATTAATCGCCTCCAAAATAAAAGTTTTTCTTTACATAATATATTTGTATATTTATGAAGTATATATAAATACAAACACATGCATGTATATATTTAATGAAAATATGTTGTTTATATATTAAATATATTTAGATATAATATCAAATATAAGAAAATAAATATATAAATGCATTTGCATGTAAATACTTTCAAAATATATACTGTACGTGTGTGTTTTAATATAAACAGAATAAATAAACAGTCCATTCAGAACTATTTCACAAATATTCATAATTATTGACCTTGGATAACTTTATTCTTGCTGCATTTTGCCATTGCTTGCTCTGCACAGGATACGACCCTCCTTTAGATCTCAGCCCAAATGAGACAATAATTCTTGCCTTGAGAGTGTGTCTGCGAGGCCCTAAAACCTAAAACACCTGCTTTTTGAGCAGAGTGCTACTGCCTCAGCAACTGATATTTCTCGGCTCTGATTTGCAAATGATTCCAAGTCCTTGAGTTGTTTTCCCTGAAGTGGGTGTCCTCATCGGCTAACTCTGCCTCTTGAACTTTCTAAATGATTATGAGTGTTTAATTGCAGTTTTGATACTGTTTGGTGTAATCAAGGCAGATCTTCGGCCTTCTGAGTGCTTCATTCACACACTCGAACATATGGAATAACAATAACGGATGCTATTAGCACTTCTGGTTTGAATGCGCTAGGTGCGCACTGCTAACTCAATTATCTTGAATGCATTACGGTCTGATCAGAAAAGCACAGCAGCTCTCCGGAGAGAAGCGCACAGGCGCCACACAGTCAATATTCCATTCGTTTTGATGGACTATAGATATAGTTTATATATTATACATGCAGTGTGTTTGAATGACCACATCTCTCCATTTACACACATTGATCCGAAGCCAAACCCAGCTAGGTGAAAGAAAATTGACTTTTTTATAACATAATAACAATGTTCTATTAATTTGTGCATGTCTGCTAGAAGATAATAATGCTGTATTACACCCGGTGCTGCACACTTCATCCAAAAATGAAAATCTGCCATTATTTACTCTACCTCATGTCATTCAAACCTGTGTGATTTGCTTTTTTTCCCAGGAAAAACTAAATGAGAAGCTGGAAAATCAGAAGCGAACAGATGCTGTAAACCTCAAAAAAATCTTGAAGAACATAGATATGACAACACCACATGGACACTATGTCTTATCTTTTTTGCCTTCATTTTTTTTTTATTTTAGTTTTTTATATTGACAAATCCACATTCATTATATAGAAGGGGCAGCGTCAATATTAAAATACCAAGGAAGCTAAACAGGCTTTGAGCAAATAGTAACTGTTTACATTTATACAGAGTATTTCAGGAGCCACAAACACAGCAGCTATCAGCGGTGGCTCGAGTAGAGACGGATGCAGCCAATTAAGTGGGGATTATTAGGAGACCATGATGGATATTGGTCAATAGTTGAAGCCCAGGGGCCAGCTGCATAAACCTAGCCTCTATATTAAGACACTGTCTTAAGAAGTAGCCTGACCAACTGAGGGGTAATTAATCTTATTTTTTGGATTCAATTTACACTAATCCACAAACACATACATATACAAAAACACAGCACACACCAAAAAAAACGTTTTTTGTTTTTTTTTTGGAGTATTGTTACAAACCCCAGTCTAAATTAACCAAAAAAGAGGATATTTGATACATTATGGCTAGTGATATGGAGAAAAAGAAAATACCTCAGCTTCTGTTAGAGTTCATAACTGAGCAAAATATACAGTTTAGTGCAGCTGCTGATATTTGTATGGCCTAAGATAAGACGAAACGACGATAGTTTGTAATGTAAAGCAATGAGATCTTTGTAACAGAACCGCAGACTACTTACAAAATGCATATAAATATCAGCTGTCGCTTTTTATCTCCTAATAATGTCTTAGTAAGACGATATTTGAAGGCTCAGTTTTATGATCAAATATCTGTAGCTTTCATTATGGGGCAAAACAATGAACACAATGCAATACAATGACGAGACAGCCTCCATTATGCTCTTTCAGTCCAGTAAGCTGAAATATTACTAACAATATCAAAGTTATTCTTACGTTAAAGATTTTACAGCAAAAACAAATCTCTTTGCCTGAAGGGGGACATTTGATTGATCATGCATCAAAGTTTTGAACATTTAGCATCTATATAAATGTGTGTATTAAATATGATACAGTAGGCTTCATTTATCATCCTCACTATACTGTGGCATTAGCACGTGTATGAAGGGAATCAACCTCAGCTGGAAAAATTAGAAGAGCTCAGATGCTGTTTTTTAAAAACACATCTGATTTGCTACAAGAACGCATTTAGACTGCGTTGCATCTGGATGTGAGCACGCTCTCTTTTAGTATTGACAGGAGCTCCTCCTCAAACACAGCATGAGCTCAAACTGATCTGATGGAAAGAAAGAGACTGACGGAGGAGCCTCCACTCCACTGGAGCTACCTTCTTCATCAGAGAGCATTGTGCAGGACAACAGCTCGGTCAGCACTCTTTCCGGTCACCGGGCTGGCAAATAAGCCAAATAAAATACCAATAAAACCCTGGCGAATGTGCTGTGCCAAGCCAATTACACATGCAGGGAATGCCGTTCTTCACTACACACATCCACATCTGGACTGCATCTTTTTCTCTTATGCCGTGACGATCGCTTTCTCATTTTGGAAACCTGGAAATGTTGTCAGCATAAACAAAATGCTCACTGAATGATTGAAAAGCATCTCCTCTCTACTTTGTGGTCACCTCAGGGTGTGCATTCGTTTTTAATAATTCAACAGTCCAGAGTCAATTATTTCTCCCTTTTCTGGCCGCTTCTCAAAATATATACCAGTTTTGGCCATGGATTTTGGCAGCCTCTGTGCTGCGGATGACACGCTAAAGTTCCTCATTAAAAAGCATCCGAGGTGACTCATTTGGCCGGGCAATTAACACCTGCACCCTAGAAGACATAGCTGTGGATGATGAAAATAATGAGAAGAGGCTTTTTTTCCAGTGCTGTGTCTGATGAGATAAAGTGTGAAAAGAGCTCTCTTACCCACGAGCAGAGCCTCTCTCTCTGATTTGACTGGGCTGGGAGGCCCTTTCTCAGGCAGGCTCTCCTTCTCCTGGCTGCAGGACACCACGGCTGCCGCCGACTCCTGTGGCAGGAAATAACAACAAAAGAGAAAGTTGTTTTCCTCTCATGGCCCTCCGCCCCTCCTCTCATTACCCCAGCCCTCTGACGGGGCTGAAATCTCCTCGCCCAGTTGTGTCAGAGTGATTTATCCCACGACAAATAAAGTTCTCCTGCGCTCGATTGGCCTGTAATGATCTGTCATGTTCTGAGAGAGGATGGAGGAGGGGAAATGGAACAACAGAACAGGGTGTAGGGTGATGCACAGAAAGGAAAATGTAGAGAGAAAGAGCAGCAGAGTGAAAGGAACAAAAGGCTGGAACAGAATAATAGATACTTTCCACGAACAGGGTGCAATAAAAAGAAGTGCTTAACTTGTGACCCTGAAGCAAAAAAAAAAAACTGAGATATATATCACATCTAAAAGCTGAATAAACTATTTGATAATCTGGAATCTGAAAAAATCTAAATATTGATAAAATCACATTTAAATTGTCCAATTTAAAGTTCCTAGCAATGCATACTACTTATAATAAAATTAGGTATATTTATGATTTTTGGCATGAAAGAAAAATCAATAATTTTGACCCATACAGTTGGCTATTGCTACAAATATTTATCATTTGTGCTTCACGGTCACAGCATCAAAACCATATCAGTAGCATGTCTAAAACTATTTTTTTTTGTGTGTGTGTGTGTAAGATTTTGTTATTTTCTACCATTAAAAAGCAACATTTCTTAAAATAAAAAGATAAATAAAATAAATTAAAATAATTAAAATATAGTATTATCATTATTATAATGATATAATTAAAAAAAAATAAAAAAATACTTACATTACTGTAAAAGTTAGGTCTTTTTTGCAAAGAAATCAATAATATATTCAACAAGTATTCAAATATTTTTAATGTTAGAAAACAACTTGATTCCAAACATATGCGGTTCTTTTATCAAATAATCCTGGACAAATGCATCACGGATAATGTGTATATTATATAATTTCGAATTTTAAATGCAGCCGTGGCATAACTTGTATGCAATATCAAGTCAAAAAGTAAAAAAAAAAAAAACTTTAGACATTTGAAAGCTAGTTTTATACATGATATTATTTATGCAACATTCGCTACATAAAATACACTTTTTGTGTGATTTGTGCCTCTAACATTCACATTTTTTAGTCCTAGCACCCCTCGTGGAAGGTCGAGGAGGTATGAGATGTGATGTGGACGAGAGTCTGACTTACGCTGGCGTGATTGGCGCTTTCGTCGCCTCCTCTGTCCTCCCGCTCGGACGTCTCCAGCTAGTCAATTAAGAGAATGAGAGAGCTGTCAGCGAGTAATATGTCACAGGCTCGCGCTCTCACATGTTCACACGGGAAACTAAAGGACGCGGGACACACCGCGGGGCAGGAAGCCGAATCACAGGCCTGACACGCCGAGAGCTGAAGGTCACGTTTGCAAATGGATTCCTCTAAATGCCAAATAAGCAGCAAAGCTCTAAAGCATTTGTCCTGCTCAATGAAACTCTAATGAAGCGCAGCGGAATGGCCGAGAGAAGGCAGCCATTACAAGGCGCTCTGCTGAGATTAGTAACGCAACCTGATGCTGACGGAATATTTAGTGGCATTTGCCAAGGCAAGCATCACTATTGTTATGGCTCACGCTTATGGTTAGGGATTTGAACGAGCATCAAATCCATGTATTAAACTTTGGATTAGCACCATCTGGGCTACATACATGATCCGTATCTCAAATCACACGGCTTGTTGAGATGAGAGGTGCGTTATTGCTTTTCTAAATGTGATCTGATTTGCGATTTTCGGCGTGCTTTGATAAAACATCCCATGAAAGACATAAGCCATATCTAGATAACAGAATATTAAAGGCTCTGGTCTTTTTTTTGACTTTTTGCAATGTACAGAGGGTCCTGGGACCAACACAATCTAATAAAAAACCATGAAAATATTGTCTGGTCAACGGCAGGTTTTAGAGGGCTAAGCACCAATGACATTTTCTTCAGAAAATGTAAATGCTTTGTATTATAAAGCGGATCGCTTCAGCTCTAAATATGATTAGATGAATCACAGTTATCTTGAAACAGCCAATATACAGTATTCCACATCAATGGAAATCTATATTTGTATTATTAAAATAAAATAAAATGTAAATAATAAAATACAATTATTTTAATTCTTGCAATTAATTTTTAGATTACTAAATAAATAGTAACACATTTTATTCTAGTTGCATCATGTTATTTTCAAGGGTACATCCTAGTATAATAAATAAATATACAATATAATATAATTAAATATAATTAACAACACACACACACACACAAAAAATGTAACAGGGTCCAAGTACTCAAAAATAAATATATAATCATTTAATAAATAATAAGAAAAGAAAGTTGTTTCAAGGGTATACTAGTACACAAAATAATTAATATATAAATACTGTATTTAATAAATAATTAATAATAAGTTGTTTCAAGGGAGTCCTAGCATACAAAAATAAATATTTAATAATAATAATAAAAAAGTGGTTTCAATGGGTTCCTAATATACAAAAAATAAACATTTAATAATAATAATAACTGTTATTATTTACTGAATATTTGCACCTTTATCAAATTTCTGTTAGATAAAAGGCCTCTCATGGTTTACTACTTTTTAATGCAGTGAGCGAATTCGGGACGGCGCACAAAACTCTGTGACAGGCATTCTAGGATTCTAGGAGAAATATTAATGAAGTTTATCACAGCAAGAGATGGAAGAGCAAACACTGAGACGCACACGCACAGACTGATGTATGACATACACAACACATTCATCCAGCAGAAAACAATAAACTGCTCTCGCAAGCGATGGGCACAGATCTATAGGAGGAACGGCTGCGTTAAAATTGATTTTCATTTCTTCCATTAATGAGTCTGTCTCAGGTGATTCATCAATGCACACGCTGATGCCCTGAACTCTCCTTCAGCATGGATCAGTGGTGCCGAGATAAATTCCACCGCAGAGTGCCAATCAAAGCAGAGCCGCTGCTGTACCACATGCAGACATTTCTCCTTCTCTTCCTGCTCTGAATGATGAGTAGCCGACCAACCATTTCCAAAATGATTAGTCTTGGAAGTGATAAAACCCAAACTTAACCTAAAACGATCCGCTCCACCGTACCAGATAAGGAAAAGGCAGATAACAACATCTGTCTGTACAAGATAACAGGCTATCAAATTTGGGGCGTGCATCGTTTAGCCTTCTCAGATTGTTTTGGAAGTTAAATTTGAAACTCAGTCTGATCTAAATGTCACTTTTCCCAAGTTTCATACTCGAATGAGCAGATTTTTGATGTGTTTGTCCCCTAAGCAACACAGTCGATGTGAATAAGAGCTCTGTTGAGGACGGCGGGTGGCTGGAGCTGCAGAGCTGCCATTAGTTTTCATTAGCGTCTGACGCTTCAAGAGCACCGAACGTAAGATTGCGTGATATTTATTGTCCTGATTTTGAGGAAAAATCGTTTTGTTGCACGGGCCTGCTCATCCACATGAAACATATGTAAGCGTTGCGGAGTGGAAGGTGCGCCATTTTGCAAGAAGAGTTTTTCTCTCACTTCGAGATTGCGTGATGACACAGGATTAAGAGCATAACGCGCCAAATGTGCATGTCAGCATGAATTCATCAACAATTCAATACAGTGTTAACAGACAATTAACAGTCAAAATAAAAAAAGACGTGACATTTAAGTGTGAAATATCATTGGAAAGATGATCATTTAAAATGTAATTCTTTGTGACTGTTATGGACAGAATTAGCAGGAGGAAGAAATACATTAGAAATATAAAAAAAGGAGATTTTTTAATAAGGGCTATAGATATTTAAGGGGGAATATGTATAACATTGAATGTCCAGCTGAAAATCTATTAAAGATTTCAGAGCAAAGTGAAGAAACCCTGAAATGGAATAAAAATCGTTTTTCTAAACCAGTGGATTTAAACTAGATTATTAAAAAAAATAAAAATAATAAAAAATATTAAAAATAAAATGTTTTCATAATATTAAAATATTTCATTTGAGTTATATTAACATAATTTAAAACTTTAATTTGATATTGTCTATTTTAGACATTCTACTAACAGTAACAATCTATATGTCAGCTAGTAGTCATTAGAGTATTAGTAGACTTAACTTCTAACACTTTATTTTGTCTACAACATACTACATACTGACTATCAGAAACTTCACAAGTATATTTGAGTAAACTCAAAAAAGCTGTGCAACAAGTTGCCTTGAAATTTTAAGTTAAGTCAACTTTTCATTTTTTACAATGTAATATCAGTTTAATATCATATTGCGTTACCAAACAGACTTTAAAATGAATTAAAGCTAAGATGACCGATAAAACTGTAAACTCACCACACCAACAAGTGTGTATTCTATAACAGAGATGTAATCAGTCACTCAGTATTAGATTATAAACGTATCCATTTTGTTGCGAGAGCAGTGCGCTTCCAGAGACAGCCTGCCCATACATGCTTCTGATGGCTGTGATATTTGATTCTGTCACATCACGTCTAGTGTGGACACCCAAATTGCTTGTCGCTGGAATCTTGTCGAGTCGCGTGTAGTTAGGACACAGTATGAAAGTTACTAGACATGTAGTTGCAAATTTGATGAGAATTTGTTGTCATGTAGTTACAAAGTTACTAATAGTTAGTAGATGCGGACTATTAAAATTAATTTAACATACATTGTATTTATTGATGTCAATTTCAATGGAAGTACCAGAGGTATCTGTATAGATAGAAAGAACCGCTGTTTTAAAGGTGCCATAGAATGAAAAACTGAATTGACCTGGTTGAATAGTAAGAGTTCAGTACGTAAGGGATAATAGACGTGTAGCCGGTAGTTATCGCAAAATAAGCCCCGACAGTGTGATCAGGTATCACGCTGTCGGGGCTTATTTTGCTATAACTACCGGCTAC
>JAUCMS010000190.1:0-14800 GCA_032357445.1 Enteromius radiatus | reverse complement strand
GATAAGGATAGTAAATCTTGAAATAAAATGTTATTTTAGGCATTTTTATTAAGATGATAAAACTGGGAGACTTGTTATTGTTTAATGCTCTTTTGTGTTTGTATGTAAAAGACCTTCTGCTATGTTAGTGTTTTTGGGGGTAAAGTGTGGTAAAGTGTAGAGCATGTGCTTAGAGACCTGCTAACATGAATCACAGATGTTTTAATAATAATAATAATAATAATAAATACTTTGGGCATGTGGTGGATGTATCAAAACCAACTTATGTCATACATAAAAAGTTGGCTAATGTAAATCAAACATATCTTTTTTTCAGTGTAGAAGCATGTATTCCTATTAATTTATTTTTTTTAGTTTGAGTTCAACAAGCATAAAATGTATAATTTTCATTAAAACTATATTTGATCAAATTGAGTTGAACCAACTAAATTAAATTTCATCACATTATTATTATTTTTTTTTTTTATGAGTTGTGGCTACACATATTTATTGGATGGAAATCCTGCTTCCAATTAAATTGAGTTCATTCAGTGAATCTTTTTTTTTTTTTGAGTGTACCAGGTTTTCGCAAATCTTACCCTGGAGGTCCAACGCAGTGCAGAGTTTAGCACTAACCCTAATCAAACACACCTGGGCATACTAATCAGTGTCTTAAGGATCAGGGTTGAAGCTAAACTCTGCAGTGCATCAGACCTCCAGGGTAAGATTTGAGAAAAGCTGTTGTATATCATCAACCTACAACTAGTAAATGATAAACTAACCACATTTAGAATTCTTGATTAACTGACAAACAACTGCATCACCAGGTACACTGCTGTCAAGCATAAACTTACTAAAACATAAATTCATCAATTAAATCTGCTATTATATTGGCAGTGATATTTGTGTTTCACGAAGACAACTGCCTTTAATAATTAATCAAAAATAATTAACCTGCCATACTGACATCACTATTTTCAATTCTCCATTTCATAATATATATATAGTTATATGCACCATATGGTGCAGAGCTGCTATGCTGACTTTAGTGATTGCACATTGTAATATTTCCAGCATTTGTCACTTTTTAATTGATGAGGCTCTCGGTTGCTGTCGTTGACCAGTTTGTAAGTGTCTAGCTAGCTGTTCTACGTCTAAAAATAATTTATTATTATTATGTTAAAAGGATATTTCACCCAAAAATGAAAATTATGTAATTTACTCTCATTTAGTTAAACCTTTCATGACTTATACAAACATGAAATACTACAAGAAATAATGAGAATTATCTCTCTCTCTCTCTCTTTGTTCTGCACATAATGAAAGTCAGTGAGTGGAGTGCAATGATCTTTGTACCTCGTTGACACTCATTGTACAAGTTAAACAGTTTAAACATTTTTCAAAATACACAGAGCACGGGAGAGCAAATGATGAATTAGTTAGAATCATTTCAGGGTAGACTTTAAAAAAAAAACATATCTGTCTAATAAGAAAAGGACATTTATACAGAGAAACATTTCGAGTTAATTTGATTAGTAGTAAACTAAATTTACAACACAACACACAATTACACGTTTTTATGAGAAGCTCTCCAATGATAAGAGGGCACTCAACTTACTGATTTCCCCAGTATAATTTACACAAGCCTGATAAAAAAACATCTAGCACTCAATCAATATAAAACAAAGCGTGAGGCGGTGACCTACCACTATCCTGGGATAGAGAAAACCGTGACAGAAAGAAATAAAGAGGAGGGAGGAAGCGCTATCTATCAAACAACAGAGCTTATGATGGATGCTGTAGAGTTTCAGGCCAGCATTAACATTTATACATGCTCCAATAACACATTTAACAGCACTATTCAATAAAACACCACAGAATCCCATAAACGTACACTATAGGCTATACATTATGGCATATTAGAGTTTATCACATACCGCATGGAAGATTTTAGATTTGTGACGCTCTGTAAATTCACAGAACTCAATGCATTATTAATATAAATCAAGTGAAAATATGGCGAAAAAAGGCAAGTTCACACTAACTATTACATTAAAGATGAAGATTATTGCTATTACTATCACTATGACAATATTGGCATTAACTTTTTAGAGCTGATGAATGATAAAAGCAATAGCATTTAAAGCTACAGCACACGTCGTTATAATCATCCTACAGTTCTTGCTGTGAACAGGCCTTAAGTGCTTCTTTAGTTAAACACAGTTAAACAAAACCCTTAATTATAGTAAAGCTGTTAATCTGTGAGCACACAATTGAGTACTGAAAAGAGAAAAACAATAGGTGTATATGTGTTGTCACCTGGGCTACTAAGAGCTACAGAGAAAGAATTATATCCACATACAAACACGGTTTAATGAGCTTGAAGGGAGTCGTCTACAGTTGCCCCCATAACACCAAGACAATAGCCCAGAAACAGTGCAGGCAACTTCCCCATTATACACTTACAATGACTGTCCATGCCACTGTCAACGCGAGACAAACGGCCCTACCCAGCCGACATCATTACAACTTTAGACTTAAAGAAAGAAAGCGGAGAGAGAAAACACAGGAGAGCATGAACAAGAGGACAGGCTCACACAATACGAAGAGATGCTAGGCTCTAAGATAATGAGACGGAGAGAGAGTGAGACTACGGTTGTGGGTGAGATTAGGAATTGTAATGGAGAGCGTTGGAAAAAGAGATGAATGAAAAGAGGAGAACGGGACAGGAGAGCGTTATTGATGAATCAGAGGGTGTTAATAAGAGGCAGACTGTGCGGACGAATGAATCACCCGGTAACAATGAAGTGCTCCAACGATCTGCAAACACCACAACGCATACAAATATCCGTTATCAATTGCTAGTTGTCCTCCTGTCACCTAACACGCACACATACATTCTTGAGCTGCAAGGAAAACCTTTGCACAAACATCATGTTTAGCTTGTCCTATGGTGAAGAATGTATTTGTGTGTGTTCAGTTGCTGATTAGGACACGTTGCATCATTACAGTTTGCTTCAAGTTTCCTGATTAAAATCCCATTCACTATTTAAAAGTGACAAATCATACCTCAGGCTGTGTGTGTGTGTGTGTTTTGGTGCAGCATTGTGCTGGGGGATGCGGATGACCTTGTTAAATGCTGAGCTGGTTTTTGTGATTGGTGATCGGTGGTCATTAATATCTGTTAATCTCACCTGACACAACACTTCAGGAACACTGATGCTGATTTAATCTGTCATACACTTGCCTTTAGTCAGGATGTGCATCTTTATGTAATTACAACAAAAAATATGCAATGTAATTAAATAAAAAGGTTTTACCCCATTTATTCTAAATTAACAACCTCTTTGCGAGTCTGCATTACGTTATGACTGTATCACAGTACAATCCAGGTTGAAATGTGCCACTCAACTGATAAAGTCTTAGTGAAAAGATCATGGAGTATTCTAAAAATTTAGTACACTCGAGGAGCTGTCACCTGTCCTAGCGATCTCTGAAACGTCTCTAAACCCGTCGCACGGTATGAGGGGCCGTGTTCAGTTCAGCCAGTTTCGGTTTCGCAGCCAGTTGAGCTACAAGAGGTCCTTGCGATGCATAGTCCGCATGTTACGGGTCCCACTCTCGAATCACGGTACGAGGAGCCGTGTCAGATGATCCGGATCCATTGCGGCCGGATCCACCAAACTCAGTCTGTGACCCGGATCCATTGTGGCCGGATCTGCCAGACCCAGTCTGTGATCCAGATCCATGGTGGCCGGATCCGCCAGAACCAGTCTGCAATCCGGAGCCATGGTGGCCGGATCCGCCAGAGCCTGCTGAAGCTCCCAAGTCGCCTGAATCCAGGAGGCCCAGCTGGCCCAGGAGGACTGTGCCACCATTTGTTCCACCCAGGAGGACGCAGTTACAGCCTGCTCGGCAGAGGAGGGCATTTTCAGGGACTGTTCGGCCCAGGAGGGCATTATCAGAGACAGTTCAGCCCAGGAGGGTACTATTAAGGACTGTTCGGCCCAGGAGGGCACTGTCATTGTCTGGTGTGCCCCGGTGGGTCTCTTCGCCGCCTGCTCCGCCTTGGAGGGTGGTGTTACAGACTGTTCTGACCAGGAGGTCTTGGCCATGGCCTTCCCCGGAGGGCACTGCAATCGTCTGCTCCGCCCTGGAGGACATCGCCTTCGTTGATTCCGCCCAGGTGGGCACCTTCACCACCTGCTCCGCCCTAGAGGACGACTACGACGTCACGGAGGGCGTTTCCGCCGACAGGTCTGCCTAAGTGATCACTGTCATAAATTCCCTCCCCATGTCTTGGTTCTTCGTCAGATGTTAACGTTTCATGTCAGCGCGTGTGTCTCTGCACTGCTTGTTTCCTTTCCTTGTTTTTTGTGTTTTCTTTTAATAAATGTCAAGATTCATTGCATTCCTGCCCGTGTCACCTCAGCTGCCATCGTGAAAGTTATTATATTAGTGCTATTTTTTATCATATAGTTATTACTAAGTATCATATAAAGTTATGCTTAATTTTAAGGTTTCTTGTTATTGTGTAATTATGCATTTAAGTACTGAATAGTATTAATTAACATTACAGATTTAATCAAGTTAAACTTTATTTAACAGTCAACCCAAAACTGTAGCCTGAGAGATAATAGAATAGAAATAGACAGTAGAAATAAAAAGTAAGATACTCTCATTCAGAATCAGAACTACAGAAGCAGACAGCACTCCATGAAGTACGTACGAAGCAGCTCTTTCTCTAGTTTTGTGCTGATAGGCAAAAGTCTGCTTTTGAGGAGCCAACACTATATAAGTGCTCTCTCTCTGATCCTCTCCATCAAAGGGCAAGCGAAATCATCCAGTCACCGTTAGCGTAACAAAAGCACAAGATGTGAGCTTTACTGCAGCAGCCCAAACTATACATACACCCCAAAATGACAGAAAGCATTTCTTACTTTACTGCGCCAAATACCACCAACCGCCACCATTTCTCATAGACATAATTACCACTTGGCGTGAGGCACTTTGCGGCAGCAGATGCCGCGTTACGGGACCATGGTTTCCATGGTGATTACTGTGATTTACTTAGGATACATGTCATAAATATCCCACCTTAGGTGACACGTGCACAGCTGGGCCCTAAGAAAGGACGGGACACTCAGGAGAGTGGATTTTTCAATGACTGGATCTATGTATTTCTCATTATATCCCAAATTCTTATCATAAAGGCTCATCTACCCCTTCATCAGGACTATCAATAATATTATTAAAAATCACCATTATAAAATGCATTTTTTGATTTTCTTTGCTATTTGATTTTCAGCATATTTTGTAATGATTTTATCAAGCAAAATAGAAATCCCACTATGCCCCAAGTCCCCCCACAACCCTGCTTATGTATTTAAAATAACTCTTATATATGGCACCTATTGGTCTAGTCCATAATCTGGTCCAAAATCAGCACTAGTGAGAACAACCTAAGTCTCACCTGTACTTCTTCATAAGCAACATAAGCACAACTGCAAATATCCACAGGCAGTTCTTCAGTCTGTTATTATCTCTGTTTGAAATGCGCCATGGGGAGCTCACTGTTCTATTTTAAAAATCTGCATTTAATGTTCCTTCAGGCCATGCAAAGTATTGTACTTTGCATTAAAAAAAATAAAGTTTCTTTTTTTAAATTACCCATTTACTGGGTAATCCTTTCTCATCTTTTAACCAGAAAGCCAGAGGGGTCTCCATGTCAAATGCATGCTGCAAAATCACATTAATTCAACCACAAACTTAAGCACTTCCTATACCTCATATTTAAAATAAATAATATCATAACATCAGAGTTATAAATAAATAAACTTCGTTTTCTCTCCTACTTTCTGAATGTCCCTTCTACTTTAGATTGCATACTCATATAGCTTATACTTAATATTGTGACTCATAAAGATAAAATACATTGGACAGTCAAAAGCATCAGATAAATTAAAAAAGTAAACATTAATTTAGCAATTGTCCACTTTATCAAACTCTTCAGTCCTCCATGCTGTCAAGGGCAAACAGTTACATGCAAAATTTCCAAAATGTTAATATGGGAAGGCAAAATGTTACGTTTCTTTGATGCATAGAAACACATGTATGTGAAATGCAACTTTTAAGCTTTTCAAAGGAAAAGATGACTCTGCAAAGTGCATAATGATCCCTCAGGAAAAACTAAGACTTAAAAACGGTTTGATGTGAGTCTGATCTCATGATATGTTAAATTATAAGCCACAAGACCTACATGTTCCCTGCCTCTTCATTTGAGTGATTTATTCAGACAGGGTAAATGTCTGATTGGGGTTAATTATGTAAACATATGACCCCCACAGAAACACACACAGACACTCACAAACACATGGTTTCTAGTGGTGGGTAGGGGGACAGAAGGGAGGGAAAGACTGGAACCGCTCATCGTAAATGAGACTGTGACGTTTTTATGTGTGTGTGTGAAGGATCGCGGTGTGTATCATGTTCGTCTGTGATCGTAAATTAACAGGTGTTGTCAAAAGCGGTACAGAGACATGCAGCGAAATGATCAGGACGATTACAAAGCGACGTGCAGCTCTGGGTCCCAGACAACATAAACTCACTATATCGACACAGGCTCTTCAGGAGAGACTAGACGACAGACAACCTTCAAAGTCAAAAACAGTGGAATTGTCCATTCTTAAAGGAACAGTTCACCCCAAAAAATAATCATTTGCTCACTCTCATGTTGTTCCAAACCTGTACGACTTTCTTTCTTCTTCTGAAGGGAAAAGAAGATATTTTGAACAATGTTTCAATGGGTTTTATCCATACAGTGTAACTTGACACTGAACAGACGTTTACTGTATGGATGAAAAAGGGAAGAATATCGACAAAATACCTTCTATTGTTTTCCACAGAAGTAAGCAAGCCGTACAGAATTTGAAATGACATGATGGTGAGTAAAGGATTTGTTTTGTTTGTTAAATGTCGTGCCAGCAGCAACGAGAACCCAGTTTGGTTTAGTTTTGATCAATCCATACTTTCTGAACAGTCACTATATTTTAAATGCCACCTAAACAGCTTTATTTTTGAACTCCCATGATCCAAAACCAATCCCTCATCAGCAAACATGTCGTAGCTCAAAGAGATTACTTCCTATGTCCATGTCAATCCTATTTGCTAATGCCAGAAGTCAACAGACTTAGATTACAGCAGAACTCAGCGTACCTGAAGCAAAACAGAAGGTTTGATGATTGGTTTGAGAGTGTTTTGGGGCGACTCACCGGGTCTTTTTTCTAGTTTTCTTCCTCGACTGCCACAAAGCCGGACTTTGGAGATGAGGATGAGGATCTGTTTCTGGCAAAGCGACTTGTTGCTCTTGGGGCAAGGCTTGCGTTTGGTGGAGATCTGGCGGTTGGCCTGGGGGTCCTTGACTTCCCTGCGCTGCCGGATCAGCGAGCTGGCGAGGGCAGCCATTTTGCTGTGCCCCGCTCACCCGTAGGGCGCAGAGGGCGTCAGTGGGCCGCCCACCTGTCCGATCACCCAGGGCCACGGAGGACAGGATACAGCAGATGTCTGGAGAACAGCAGGGTCTCCCACAATAACCAAGGGGAGAATGCGTCACAACTTGGTGGGGAACAAAAAGGGGCTTGGTTTTAGAAGGGTAAAGGGGGCGGGGCAAAACAGTTGCGAAGTTCACAATAAACTTTATTTATTTCTTTGGCTATAAAATAGTCCCTGGAATGCAGAATTCCTGGTGGTGTGATTCTGATGAGCGGCAGCTGTCGTTGTTTGTTGTATTTTAGGTCTCGCTGCAAAAAGTGGCAGCTGATGATCCATGGAGCCGTACTGGAATACTGGAAGATAAGTGAACCCTCCCTATCTATCTATCTATCTATCTATCTATCTATCTATCTATCTATCTATCTATCTATCTATCCCTGAAGCCCTGGTCTCTCACTTCCCTTCCACGGTTTAGTGTAGGATCGATCTTCAGAAATCACCCAGATCAGAAATCATTCTGCGAGTTCAGAAAAATAAGCATAAATTGTCCAATCGCTTTATCTGTACGGCTCCACATATCAGTGAGAATCTCGTAAACCTGGAGAAGGTCGATGGATGCATAAAATGAACTGAAATACAGATCCTACTGAGAAAAGGAACAATATCCTGAGACAATCTTAGAGAAACTCCTTTACCTGATTCCGTAGTATCGCATCCATGACACCGGGATGGCAAAAACACCAAAAACAAAGACAGACACACTGTGCAAAAGTCAAGAAGTACTGTCGTCAACCCTGGACTTCATGTCTGTGGATGATCAGATGGATGAGGATGAAAGGAATCGGAAGTTCTCTCCCTTCTCAGCCCTTCTGACATTCCCCTTTGCTCTCTCTCCCCAAGCTCCCAAGAGAGTGTTTGTAAATTCCAAGGGCTTCCGCAGATAGAGGTGACATTCATGAACGAGTGAGAGCGCAGGAGAGCGGAGGGGAGCACCAAGCCTCCCCCAGACTCCCGTAAGGCAACCAGGCAGAGCACTGAGGAACTCGCAGCTCCGTGTCCTTCACACCACTTGAGAGGAGAGGAGAGGTGGGAGGGAGGCACGGATGGAGGGATGAAACCAAGGAATGTATGTGCACATATCTGTTCGCCCGGCTTCACATGCTGTAAAGGTCCCGTGTGAAGAAGGTCCTCAGGAGCTGTCGGGTCTGTCCCAGCGCTCCAGTCTTCAGTTTTAGCCCAGTTTTCACTGCTTTAAAGTATTCTCACCCCTGCAGGCATGCGTAACAAGGTCTCTTCAGCAAGGCACCTCTGAATCTGTGCGAGTTTATGTGTGTGTATGAGAGTGATTGAGAGAGTGTGTGAATGTGTGACTCTCCGTCTCTCTTTTTTGCTCTCCCTCCCGTCCCCTGCTCACAGTGAGTTACGGAGCCAACACTGGCAACATGCTTTGCCTTACTCCCTCGTTCTCTCTTTGTAAACCCTCCCCTTACCTTTTTCCGCCCTCCCTCTCTGTCACTCAGAACCCTCCTTCTTTTCCCGATCACTCAAAATCCCTCCTTCTCTTCATGTCCTCACACACACCCCTCTCATTCCTGTATTCCCTCCCCCTCTTCTGTTCTCTCTCTCTTTCTCGCTGGCTGCTGTTGTGGTCTGGAGCGTTAAAAAATTAAACCTGCCTCATGCTTCCTTAAAGCGACAGATGAGACAGAGGGAGAGAGCGAGGGTGAGTGAGAGAGAGAGACACAGAGGGAGGGTAAGAGAGTCCTTATTTACACTCTGTACCCCAAACATAAACACACATGCCACTTAAAGTAACAGATATGAACACAACAAAATACTGATTATAGTATTGTAAACTTACATATGCTACAAACACACACTAAAAAGCCTCACAGTTCTAAATATAATATGAATCTATTTTTAAACGTGGCTACAACAGGGGTTGGTGCCAAATTTTAATTGATAATGTCTTTTTAAATTTCAATTGAGGAAGTAAATGGGATGCAGAACTGCACTTTAAATGTACCTAGAAAAGCAACACAGAATGATAGAATGATTGAACAACAGACAGGCAGACAGATAGTTAGATAGTTAGATAGATAGATAGATGCTTGCCCCCATCAGTCTCAAACCGTCCCACATCTGTCTCTCAAATGTTACCTGGAATACTAAATAAATTACTCACTTTATTTTATGCCCCACCTCTATTACTCTCTCTTTTTTCACACTCAATTCATCACATTTCCCCTCATATTCATGTCTGAGCTGATAAAAACAAAATTCATTCAACTTAGACAGAAAACCGGGAAATTGACGTGCGTCAGCAGCATTTTACCACTTTTAAAGGACAGGAATGCTCTAAAAACACCCTCTAAAACACACGCTGTGAATACTGATTTTAATACCTCTCTCTTCCTTTTCTCCTTCTGTGCCTCAGTTCAGTGGGGAAACATTTAGCTGGCTGAGCAGCAGCAGTATGCACACAGGTTGAATGGGGCTCTGATCCCTTCACCAGCAGCCTAATTCAAATGAGTGTTATAATAAGGTTTTATAACCCACAGCAAGTTTGAATTAGTCATGGCCTGTGACGCCTCTATTTGCGTGTTGCTCTGCTGCCAGCGCACTTATTGATGCAGTGGAGGATTTTCTTTCTAGGCACAGAGTCAAAGCCATTTTAATCAGCAGAGTTATGACTATGACATCCAGTGGTGATGCTGAACAGACACGAGTCGACTAAGACAAGCAAAACATCTGGGAAAGGACAAAGATATGCAGAGGACTGAGAGATGATCATGATGTGAACACATACATGTAGCTATTTCTTTATTGCCAAAACCACTAACGCGATGTACCAGGTTGTTCGATGATTATACTGAGACGCCAGAGAACCTGAGGTGAGCGTGATCATAATCAAATTAAATATCCAGCATTTCTATAACATCATTAAAATAAAAAATAACATATATAGTTTATGTAAGGAATTCAATTTAGGGAGAGATAAATATAAACCAATATTGGTTTAAACAACAGAAATTGATAGAAAGTTACCACTGGTTTTAAACCAAACAATTGTGTTTGTGTGTATGTTTGTGTGGGTCTGTACACCAAAAAGTTACTGCTGTAGTCTTTGTGATGTCTTTGAGGAAATTTTGGGTCTTACTCAAGGGTAGGGCATAACCAAGCGTACTTCTTTTTTGGCAAATGTTAATGCTTTTATTTTAATAGTGCATGTCCAGTGAAGGATGGAGACTGCACTGGCAGAGAGGACAGACCTCTTCCATTTTAATCAGTCTGTTAAAACACAGCACTAAACTCCTGCTGTTATATGGACTTCACTCCATGTATACAGTATATACCGTAGATCACAAGAAGCATTATAAAGCAGTAACACACAAACATTCATACACATTATTTCAAGCCTCTAATTCAGTCCGATAACTTACCAACAGACAGATATGTTCTGTGTCAAAACCTACTTAGTCCTACTTAGACAGCAATTTTAGACATATGCATGAAAACTGCAGCTTTGCATGTATCTTTTATAATGCACTGTACGTCTTGTAATTTTCCATCAAGATGTCAAACAAAACCGCTAGAAATACTGCATTTAAATACACATTTATATATATATATATATATATTCAGCATTGAATAGTGCTGGTAGGAAATATTTCCAGCTAATAGAAATTTTAGACTGATCTAATTAGTGTTTATATGTAGCCTATAATGTTTTTTGCATTTCAACATATCGACAAAATCTAAAACGTAAAGGTATTCATAGAAACAAAATCATATTTATTTATCATTTTATGAACTCCTATAGCAATTCAATTCCTTTCTGATGAAACCAATACATTTTAAAAGAATACTTTACTTAAAAATTGAAAATTTGTTGAAAATTCACTTACTCTTACATGACTGGCATCCATTTTGTGTCTTCATTACATATTTGGAGAAACGTAGCATTACATCCCTTGTTCATCAATGGGTCCTTGGCACTGAATGGGTGCCGTCAGAATGTTACAGGGAAATATACAGGGAAAAACAGTAAACTGACATTGTATTACAAATTTTGTTTAAATTTTGTTTCTTTGAAATAACTATGTTGCTTCTTAGTTTTTCCTTATCAGTTATGTTTATTAGGGTTATATGTAACTTGGAAGGTTAAATTATTTCATCATGAGTCTCATCATGAGCTCCTTCTATATATGTTACTATTTAAAAGCTGCTTGTGATGGACTTTGGTTCATCATGTGACTTTCTCATCACCACCTGCATTTGGTTCTTATCAGTGTATTTCAAAGATACAAAACAGATTTCAGTACTTTAATAGGTTGGTATACTAACATTCAGCACATGAAATTCCAGCAACAACAGCTGACAGTTTTAAAGTAAATTTTAACAATTATTTAAAAACATTTAACAATTATAAAAACATTTAATCAAATGTGTGCTTATGAATAATTACCAAAAATGCACTGAAAATGTAAACTGAACAAAATAAATTCAAAAAGTGTGATACAGTAAAATGTTATGAAGGATGCCTCTCCTCTTTTTTGCTTGCTCAAACACACTAAAGGTAATCTGTATTTCATGTAACGACTGGAACAGATTTAAAGGTTTAAAGATCTACTTTAGACGCAGACTGTGTCTGTCAGAGAGATTAGGGACTGAATGCTTCTCCGGAAAGTCTCAGTGGAACATGCCAAAGACCGCATCCAGGTTAATTTCTCCTCAAATGTGTTCACTGAGCACACACTCCCTTGAGTTGGTGATCATTGCGCCTAGGGAGAGTCTTTTCTGATTAAGACTTTATAAGTGTGTCCTTAGCTCAGGGACACTTCTGAACAGGTCACAAACCATATATACACAGAGAAACACACTCACACTATCTTCCCTGACTAAATGTAGCTTCAAGAAGACGGCATTAAGGCAGACATTTAGTTCAGGAAAGTCCAAATACTTTTACTAACTTCCAAATCCATTCCAGGCATCACCAGGCTGCTCTCTTTCGGATGGGAAGAGCATCAACTGTAATCTGCTCCTTAGGGACTTGGAAGGAAAGATTGGAGCGGGAAAAAAACACGGAAGCGGTGAAAGAAGAAGAAGAAAAAGGAAGACAGTGCTGGGTAGAGGTAATTAGCATAATGCTTAATCTGTAAACATCTATGGGAGTGTAGAAAGACAGAGAGCAAGGTAGAATGAGAGGGAGGGAGAAAGTGCTGAGCCATTGAAGTCTGCAGTTTATTCTAAACGGATGACACACATTAGGAAGGTGGAGAAAATTGAGGGGAAAGGTTGAGAGAAAGAAAGAGAAAAGGAAGGAATGAGGCCTTAAGATGAATATACACTATTCAGAAGTTTGGGGTCAATAAAATTGGATGCTTTTATTTAGCAAAAGATGCATTAAACTGATCTTAAGTCACAGTAAATATATATATATATATATATATATATTTTTTTTTTTACAAGTTTTTACAACGCTGTTTATTTGATCTTTCTATTTATCCAATATACAATCCTAAAAATAGTCAATAGCACAAAATATTAAGCAGCAACTATAATATTCAAGATAAAATGTTTCTTCAAATTAGCATACAGTATAAGAATCACTCCTGAAGGATAATATAATGCTGGAGTAATGGAAAATAATTTGCCGTAACAGGAATAAATTACTGTAAATTAACTGTAATGACACTTAACAATTACTACTGTTTACTGTATTTTTAACCAAATAAATACAGGTGGTATTAACTTCTTTGAAACACATTAAATGGCAGTGTAGATACTGAAGTCTGTAAACTTTGTTTGTAACATTTTAGAGTGTTTGTTTTGTATGAATTGCAGACATGTTCATCTAAATCACAACACTAGAAGCAGCTGCTTACCTCACTCTAGTCTCAATCCTTCCGGTATAAAGAGGAGACACAGCAAATTGTAGATAATGGTATAACTCAGTGGGAACACTGCTCTGATTGTTCTGTAGGAGGAAGGAGCCCTGGTGAGTTATATTTCAGATGGAGTGATGGCTCAGCAGCAGCTTCTGAGAAAGAAAAACCCATAAAACGCAATACGTTTTCCTACATGAGCAATGAGCTACAGGCAAAAAGACATTAAACTATACAGTAGGCACATAGACAGCAGTGTTGGGAAGCAGCTCCCTAGCAGGGAACGCTCTCTGAACTTTGGCCAGTGTTTCTGGCAACGTTCTCTCAAATGTTTTTGCACTAGAATGTTTGTGCAAAGTTATCTGGTTTTTAGAAATATTAGCACAAAAACACTTTAAACACTACAGTTTGTGTCACGCCGTAGGCGATGCACCACACCTCAACGGACGAATCGTGACAGAACAGGACATCAAAATTGAGGATGGCGTCTTACACGCAGGACGCGTTCATCCTCACCAGCTCTGGTCGGGTTTCGTTGTCACCTGCGCCAGAATTCATCAGGTCGCTGCCACTGCCCGAGCCTGCCACGCTGCCGCTGCCACTGCCACTACCACTGCCCGAGCCTGCCACGCTGCCACTGCCAGAGCCGGCCATGCTGCCGCTGCCACTGCCACTACCCGAGCCTGCCATGCTGCCGCTGCCACTGCCAGAGCCTACCACGCTGTCATGGCCCGAACCGCCAGAGCCCGTAGCGGAGGAGGACCTGCCGTCATGGCCCGACCCACCAGAGCTAATGGTAGAGGAGGACCTGAGGTCATGGCCCGAACCGCCGGAACCCGTGGCAGAGGAGCACCTGCTGTTGTGGCCCGATCCTCCTGAGTCTGCCGCGCCTCCAGTGCACCCTCCTGAGTCTGCCGCGCACCCCGTGCGCCCTCCTGAGTCTGCCGCACGTCCCGTGCGCCCTCCCGAGCCTGCCGCGCATTCCGTGCGCCCTCCAGAGCCAGCCGCGCATCCCGTGGGGGGGGGCAGTAAGGGGTGGGTTCTGGAAAGGGTGGGCGGGATTGGGACTTCTGCATGGACCTTCATTGAACTGCCACGACCGGTGCCCGAGCCACCATGGCCTGCTAAGGCACCTGATCCTGTGCCGCCAAAGACTGTCCAGCTGTGTTGGCCTGCCAGGGCTCCTGATCCGCCCTGGAGGCAGGTTATGTTTCTGGGCCCCGGTCCTGCCTCTAGAGCGCCCAGCCCTCCCTCCCCTATGTTGTTGCCGGGGCATGTCTGGTAGCCATGCCTTAAGGGGGGGGGCTATGTCATGTTCTCATGTTTATTTTGTCCATGTGTTTCCTGTCTGTCCTTGTCTCCCCCCGCTGTCTTTGTAACTTTGGTATCTCCCTGATTATGTTTGATTTGTCTCACCTGTTTTCCAGCTGCCCTCACTTTAG
>JAUCMS010000189.1:0-14816 GCA_032357445.1 Enteromius radiatus | reverse complement strand
ATATCTAAATATATTTAATATATAAACATAGCATATTTTCATTAAATATATACATGCATGTGTTTGTATTTATATATCCTTAATAAATATACACCGTATATATGTAAAGAAAAACTTTTATTTTGGATGTGATTAATCGCGATTAATCGTTTGACAGCACTAATGATATCACAATATTTAATTTATAGATTTAAAAAAATTTACATTTATATTTACTTGCATAACATTTATATATATTCACATAATAATTTGAAATTAAATAAATGTGAAAAA
Organism: Enteromius radiatus; assembly: GCA_032357445.1. Classification (NCBI taxonomy): domain Eukaryota; kingdom Metazoa; phylum Chordata; class Actinopteri; order Cypriniformes; family Cyprinidae; genus Enteromius; species Enteromius radiatus. The sequence continues at coordinate 14,543 of JAUCMS010000189.1, read as the reverse complement.
ATATTTGAATGGTTAAAAAAAACTGAAGTGCCAACATTTTATATCAAGGGCCAAAAATGACATTAGCAGGCTAAAAGTAAATGTTGCATTATATATAATCCAACTATAATGCAAATTAAAATTTATATTTTATAATATATATTTATTTATAATTAAACCTATTTTAATAAACAATTGTTAACTATTCTTTATTCTCTTTATTCTCTTTTTCAAAATAAAAGTGATTCCAACACCTAGGCCCACAAAAAAACTGATTGGCTCATGTTGAGAGATGTAGACATACAGCAATGTTGATACAAACACAGAAAAACTGACTGGGCAATAGTTGAAAATGCCAAATATTGGCAGATATATTAGGCAATATATTATTGCAGATACATTACATTGGCAGTATCGGCCAAACAAAAAAACTGATTGTCCAATGCCGATATTTGGAAAATGTCAAGTATTAGATGATTTATTGGCCTTGATAATATAGACACATTGGCCAAACTGAAACACTGATTGCTCCGATACTGATAAAAATGGCAAATATTGCCCATTTTAGCCGTGGCAATATCGGCCACACCAAAAAAAAACTGATTGCACAACAATATCAAATAACCACCGATATATCGGCCTTGGTGGTATCGACACATCTGCTAAACACAAAAACTGATTGACTTTTTTTAAAAAAAGTATCAGCCGATATATCAGACAATACTGACACATCAGCCAAACAGAAAAAGTGATCGTCCAATGCCGATAATTAGAAAATATCGAATATTAGATGATTTATTGGCTTTGTGAATACAGACACATCAGCCAAACAGAAACACTGATTGTCCGATACCGATAAAAATGGCAAATATTGGCTGATATATCAGCCTTGGCAATATATTGGTCGACACATAATTCAGAGGAAATCGTGTGATTTTTAGCCTCACTCACAGCACTGTGCGAGTCAAAACACAGGAAATCACCCACCAAAACCGGCCCTTGGGATGCCATCTTAAGCCTGTTTTCCAGCCTCTTATGAGATCAGTGCAGGACTTCAGCATCTCCTGTCTATCTTTACCTGTGTTCACCTCTAATCCTGCCGGCATCCTCACATACTCTCACAGAGAGCCTTTTATAGGCCTGACCGGACGCGTTGAAGCCATAAAACCCCAAAGTATTAATATATGCTGTAATAGTCTGCGTGTCTGCGCTCATCACACATTCATAGTTTGATGTGTTTTCTTCGCAGGGCTTCTGTTCCTGGTTGACAGCCATATTCAGAATAAAGTAAGTGGCTCTTTGGCTCTAATATGAAGTTGTTAAAATCAATAGCTCAGCACAACAGACACACAGTGCTAGTCCTGTACTGTATGATCTGTACAAGAGAGTTTTTTGTCAGCTGAGACCTTTTGATGTAAAAGTGCCCCTAAAAAAAAGTTGTGACACAGAGGTAAATGGAATATTTAAACTTTATTTTTTTAATTAGTATTTTAGTTGTTTTCATTTTGTTAATTGTACATATTTATGATTTCATTGGTTTAAAAAGTTTTATTTAGATTATTTAAAATTATATTTTTAATTGTGTATTTGTAATTTTTTTTTTTTTTAATATTTTATCTAATTGTATATTTGTTGTATTTTTTTGTTTGTTTCGTTTTTACTTGTATTAAGCAATTGTATATTTTTGAATTAATTAATTTTATTTTTATATCATTAATTTTAAATATTTAATTACATTTTTTAAATTAATTTAATTGTACTTTTTATGATTTCATACAGTTTTACCAAGCATTTGATTTGTATTAATTTTGTAGTATTTTGTTTTAAAATGATCCATTTTAATAGTGCAGTTTTATGATGTTTAAAGACTTCATAAATCCATTTAATTTTTATTAAATAATATTTATCAGTTGTTATTTTAAAATAATGTATTTTATTATTATTTTATAAATTTTTAGTAAACATTTAATTTAGCAGAAATTAATTTTTTCCTAATTATTTAAAAATTTGCATTTGTATGATTTTAATGAATTTAAACCTCCTGCTCTTCTCTTAGAAACCTCACTGTTCCCTATTCCATATGCATATTCTATAATACACTGTTTACCCCAGAGTCTGCATGCTGCCGTCCATACTTTATACTATACTATACACACTTGATATTCCACTCTTTACGGTCAATAGTCCACACTCTGTAATGAAGCGTTCCCTCTCTGTGTGTTCACATGACGTATGAGGCAGACTGACGTGAGTCTGTTCTTCACAGGGACGAGGAGATCCGGGAGAAGTGTGGTGAAGATGCGGTTCATTACCTGTCGTTCCAGAGGCACATCATTGGTCTGCTGGTTGTGGTGGGAGTGCTGTCGGTGGGCATCGTTCTCCCGGTCAACTTCTCAGGCAACCTGCTGGGTGAGTCCTGCACAGGAGAGGTCAGAGGTCAGCGGTGTGATTGTAGGTCCATTAGAGGTGATAGAAAGTATATTCACTTCAAAAGTTGATATTTCATTTGAAAGTAGTGATCGGTGGCCAGTGCTGATTATTAATTTTGGCTCATTTTAATCAGTATTGACTGTAAATATGTGCCATTCATTAACCCTGTAAAGTCTACTGTATTATATCTAAACAAGTATTTTTACATATTTAGGTAAAGGCCTTCTAGCAAAAAAGGCTCAAACGCCCACCTTCAGCTCAAGCTTCCTGTGACTTTTTGCTGTGATTTTTTTTTTTTTTATGAATAACATTGTAAAATTATTCAAGTTGCATTTAATTACAAATGTTTACATTTCGGTTTGATCATTTTTTTAAAGTAGTGCTGTCAAATGATTGATCGCATCCAAAATAAAAGCTTTTGTTGGCATAATATGTGTTTTTTTTGTGTATATTTATTATGTATATATAAATACACATGCATACATTATATATTTTGAATATATTTACATATCTATATGTCTATATTTATATTCACACAATGAATATTATAAATAAATATAGTTTTTATAAATATATGCATCCTTTCGTGTGTGTGTGTGTATATATATATATACATAGTACACACACACTTATGTAAACAAAAATGTTTATTTTGGATTTAATTAATTGCGATTTAATCGTTTGACAGCACTATTTAAAGACATTTTATTTTAACTATATTTTATTCACTTTTATACTGTTTTTGATTTAATTATTTTTTTAATATTTTTAATTCTACTTCATTTTACTAGTTAAAATATGTATTTTTTCTTCATGATTTTACTTATTTATTATTACAAAATTGTTTACTTTAATTGTACATTTTTACAATTTTATTAACTTCTAGTAAATGTTTTTTTTTTTAAATTAATGATTGTTTTAGATTTTTAATTAACATGTAACTTGTTATACGTTACATGTACTTGCTATTACAATAAAAATATTTATGCAAGTAACCTCAAGCCAAACTCTGATCCTGAACTTACTTCAGTACTTAAACCACTATAACAAGGACACCTTAAAATAAAGTGTAACCCTATATATTTCACATGTTCACACATTCAATTATGATTTATTGCATCGGCCACAAAGAGCTGGTGATTATTGCTGATGTTTATCGGCCGGAGATGAAGTGACTGCTCTCATCAGCTGGCTCTATTTTTCTGGACACAGAGCTCTTCATCATTAGATGCTGTCCCGTGTCTCTGGCCTCTCGCTGTAGATTATCATCAGAGAGGGTTAATCCACAGCGCTCCGCTCTGGTAATGAGATTGAACTTCTATCTGTTCGCCGGGTAATTGGATGCCTGTTGCAAAGAAAAAGAGCGGCCCAAAGACACAAAAACGAATGGGAAAGAGGTCAAACAGATGAGGATTCTGTGACCGTGTTTCCTGAGAATGACCCTATTGTTAGCTTTCAAAAGCACAAATGAAGTTGTTGTTTTTGTCTTTTGTGCTCAGATAATAATGCATACAGCTTTGGACGCACAACAATCGCCAACTTGAATTCTGGGTGAGACATTTTATTCATTGCGCACATATTTCAACCCCCCCTCCATAATCATTAATTGAAGAAGTCATGATGTATTTTGAGTATTCTGGGTAAAGTGGATGTGTCTCTTTCTCTCTGTGATTCAGAAATAACCTTTTATGGCTGCACACGTCCTTTGCCTTCATGTACCTGCTCCTCACCGTCTACAGTATGAGACGCCACACGTCCAAGATGCACTACAAAGAAGATGATCTGGTATGTGATCCACATCAGTTTAAAAGAAAGAAATATATATATATATTAGTGCTGGCAAACGATTAATCGCTAATAATCACATCCAAAATAAACGTTATTATTTACATAGCGTGTGTGTACTGTGTATATGTGTATATATAAATACAACCACAGAATAATATGCTTATAAATTATAAAATTATATAAAATATGATTATATTTAATAAAACATAAGAAAATAAATGTGAATATTTTCTAAACATATACTGTATGTGTGTGTATTTATATATACATAATAAATTAAAACACAGTACACAAACATATATAATGTAAACAAAAACTTTTATTTTGAATATGATTAATTGTGATTAATTGTTTGACAGTATTTTTTTTTTTTTTTTATCTTTTTTCAGTAACGGAAAAAAACTTTGCAAATGCTTTAAAAATACACTTATATCTTATTGATTTTTCTTTTTCTTTTTTTTAGATATCACACAGATTATAACCATTTAAAAAATAATAATGTTGCATCATGTTTGGGTCATGTTTGGACCCAGGTGCCATTAGGTGTGGGGTTTTTTTTGTGTGTTTTTTTCGTCCAAGTGAACTATTATAGTAATATTTAATAGTAATATTATCTCACACACTTTTGATCAAATTAAAAATTTAAAAATTAATATGTGTGCCCACTGCAGAATTTAAAAAAATAAATAAATGACATGAAATCTGTAAAAAAATTAAATGTATTTAGTTTGAAACTTCTCATTTTTTTTGCATCTTATTTTTAAGTTGCATTTTTCACATTTATAATTGTTTATACAGTTACGACTCTTCAGGTCGAAACTGACACTAAATATGAAAATATGTATGGCCATTTCAAATACACTATTCAGGTAAAATGGAAATAGTGCAGCATGAACATTTTGCTAAACATCTCTATATGGCTAATACGGGTTTACAACAAGATGAACTGATTTCTGGCTAAACGTTTCCTTTATTTCGTGTACAGTAATAACAGAAAAGCCATCTGGAGGAGTCTTGTGACGTGTGCAGCTGCTGCGGCGCATGCTGTAACGCTTATGAAATATTCATGAAGTCCGTCTATAGCGCCGACCTACATTTCTGCGCCGAGCGTTTAACATCGTCCTCCAGGGTCTGTGCATGTGTAAATAACCTAAATATCACGTCTTCCCCTCTCTCTCCTCAGGTCAAACGCACTTTATTCATCAATGGCATCTCCAAATATGCAGAGGAAAGCCATATAAAACAACACTTTGAGTAAGACGTTTGTTTCTCTCCTCTTCATGCTTCACACACAGTTTTTTTTTGCATCCTAAATGGGTCACTGGAATATCTGCCCACTGTAAATCATGTAAAATATTAAAATCACGTGTGTGTTCTCTCTGGAGCGCTGCTTCTGCAGGCATCTGCCGTAATTGTCTAAACGAGTGTTTTAGATTCGAGTCATGCGGCCGAACAGCGGAGCCAAAAAATGAGTGTGATGAGGCGCTGGGGAGGAGCTATGAATAGACTCCAGTGTCTAATGTCATTTTACCTGAGATAGAGCCGCTGTTTCCTCCAGAAAACATCACGGGCTGAAATGATGAGCAACAGTTTAGAGACTTCGGATGTTTGGTTAAAGGCACAGAGAAAAACGTTTATTCGATGATAAAATACATTAAAAAATGTAATAATATTTTCTGTTCTACATGAATATATGTTACAATGTAATTGATATCTGTGATGCGCAGCAGAATTTCCAGCATTACTCCAGTCTTCAGTGTCACATGATCCTTCAGAAATCATTCTGATATGTCACTTTATTTATAAAGCACAACAGCTGTTGACCAATGTGCTGCACATAGACAATTAATCAAACAAATAAACATAAATTAGCTCATAACCTAAGAATAAAACTCTGATATTTGTTAAAAGCTGTATATGATTATCAAAGTTGGAAAAAAAGTGTTTTTTTTTTGTGCAAACCAGATGTTTTCAGGATTCACAGATTAATTAAAGTATTTTCTAACATTATAATGCCTCTGTGATCAATAAAAGTATTGATTTCTAATTAAAAATGTATTAAATGTTCCTTGAAATATGTGACTTTTTTATATTAAAAAAAGAGTATAATTCTAATTATTTTATATATAATCTATTAAAATTGTAACAATTAAAATTTAAATGTTTTTTAAAGAGAAGTTAATTTGATCATGAATTCTGTACACATTGTATACATTAAAGTAAATAAATAAAACCAATATATGTTGATTATATTATACCTCAATGGATATTAAAATATTAAATAAGTCATCAAGTAAATAGTTTTTACACAGTTGTTTACATGAAAGCAATCAATAAATGTTGACTGTATTATAAATAAAATATAAATTTTAAATTTATTTGAAATGGAAATCTTTTGTGACATGTCTTTAAAGTCACTTTTGATCAGTAGAAATCAAAGTTTCTTTTAAAACAGAAAAACTAATAAAAACATAATAAAATTCAGTCATACTGTAGCAAAAATGTATTGCCTGTGTTTGAAATTCCCACACTTCTCTTTCTCCCGAGGTAACACTGTTAGCTGATACTCTGATTTCATCGTGATATCAAAGATATCCTAAAGCGTGTGTGATGCTGATTTGTTGATTTGTGTCTCACAGGCAGGCGTATGAGAACTGTGTGGTGCTGGAAGCGCGTGTTTGTTATAACGTGGCCAAACTGATGTCCCTCAACGCTGAGAGGTACACTTCTGGTTTTAAATGAATGGCTCAGCATAGGAAGCTCTTCTGTCTATCCACTCATCTGACCTGACACCTGCCTTCGATCGGTTTCCTCTGAGCTTCTGTGTGTGTGTGCGCTGCAGGAAGAAGACTGAACGCAGTAAGAAGTTTTTCACGGATCTGATGGCTAAGGAGCACATGCCGGCCATGATCAACCCCAAGCCCTGCGGTCACCTGTGCTGCTGTGCCATTACAGGCTGTGAGGAGGTACGAACACATTACCCACAATGCATCTGTGCTGTCAGTGTGCGGTGCAAGGCATCACTGCTGGAGGAGAAACACATCACTATTAGTGCTGTCAAACGATTAATCGCATCCAAAATAAAAGTTTGTTTACATAATATATGCATGTTTATTGTGTATATGTGTGTAAAAATACATGCAAATACATTTATTTGCAAATATTTATATATATTTATATAATTTATATTATATACAAATATATTTCATATATAAAAATAGCATTTTTCTTGAATTTATTTATGCATGTGTATTTATAAATACATAATGTGTGTACTGTCTATATTATATAAACAAAAGCCTTTATTTTGGATGCAATTAATTGTTTGCCAGCACTTGTATTTAGAATTGCTTATGTATATTTCATTGTAATATTGTTCATTTAATACAAATTTATAAATTGACTTATTTATATTATACTTTAGTAGATAATGAATTAAACGGTTAAAATGAAAATGAAATGACTCCTCTTAAAAGGATTTAACTAATGTATAAATATCTACTGAAGCATGTTATTTATTGATTGCTTTTAAATAAACAATTGTGAAATATATATATATATATGTGAATGCTTTATAATTTACTTAAAATATATTGTACCTCAGTTAATATTTAAAACAATAAATAATACCTGTTAAGGTATTATGTCAATAATCTATAATAATATATTAATTTATTTTCATGATTAGATAATGAATAAATAAGTATTCTCTTTTAAATTAAATTGAAAAATTACATTTATTTATTTTATTGTTTCATTAAACAACTTTTTAATCGGTTATTTGAAAATAAACTAATTAGAATCAGAATGCATCATAAGTCATAGATCATTTCAAAATAATGTATTTTTAATATATATTTTGAATAGTTATTTTAATGAATGATAGCCTTGTTAATCTGCACTATTCCCTCTGTTTGATGAGTTCCTGTAGCGTGTCCTTGATTAAACGCTTTTTGTGGCTTGTCTGGGAATGGTTCGAAGGAACTGAAAGCTCTTCTGGGAGGAAGGCTCTGTTCTGCTGATGTTCATGATGATGTCTGTGTGGTTTTGTAGGAGGAAGCTGTGAGTTATTACACTAAACTGGAGTCTAAACTGAAAGAGGAGTACAGGAAGGAGAAGGAGAAAGTCAACACCAAACCACTGGGCATGGCCTTCGTCACCTTCCAGAACGAGGCCATGACGGCAATGTGAGTCTGACACCAGAGACACACGAGCTTCAGAAAACACAATACTGTGCAAAATATTGGCAAATTTTTGTATTTATTTATACATATACATATACATGTATATATACATATTTGCAAATAAATTATTTGTTATATATATATATATAAAAAAAATGTATTTGCCAATATTTTACACAGTATTAATACTATTAATATATATATACAATATAGTATAATATAATATATATTTATTCTTTTATATATACAAAATGGAAGTACTTTATTAATTTGTGCTAAATACAGTAACTTTAAGACAAAATGTCTTAAATATAACAAAATAATAATTCAATTAAGAATCCAATCATACCAATATCAGAATCAAGTATTTAAAAAGAAAATGTATAAAATATTGTGCACAAATATTTTCTAAAAACATTTTTGTAATTGTATTTTTTGTAAGGTTAAAAAGGTTCAATAAAATGAAGAATGAAGTTACAAATATTATTTTATATTATTATAATATATTATTTATATTAATTATTTTTATATGTGTGTGTCTGTGAGGTTATTAATGTAAAAACTCAAATATTGAATGTAGAATCCAGTCAAAATCAATCAAGAAAGCCATTTAATAAGACTGTCTATCTAAGCATATTCTGTAAATGTATTTAATCATCTTTTTTCGGTATTGAATGAAAAATGTACCTTTGGTTCAGTGTTATGCATTTTTTTTGGATTGATGTTCTGGTTTTGTGTGTGTGTGTGTGCAGCATCCTGAAGGACTTTAACGCGTGTCAGTGTCAGGGCTGTAAGTGTCGTCTGGAGCCATGTTCTTCTCAGTTCAGTGACAGTCTTCACGTCTATGAGTGGAGCGTCAGCTACGCGCCGGACCCCCAGAACGTGCGCTGGTGAGCAGTGCACTCATTCACTCACTCCTTTTCTCTCTTTTTAATTTGGGGGAAAATCTGAATCTGATTTCATAGTTTCACATGCAGTACTAAAATACAGATTCCCAGCAGCCACTGTTTCTCTTTATCTGTGAGCTGTTGCTTTGCTGACTTCATTATGTGCAGGAATCACCCATGAGCAGTCGATAGCTGTGTGTGTGTGTGTGTGTGTGTGTGTGTGTGTGTTGATCACAGGGAGAATCTGTCTTTGGGTGGAGTTTCCTGGTGGCTTCGCTGCTTCATCATTAACTGCATCCTCTTCATCCTCCTCTTCTTCCTCACCACCCCGGCCATCATCATCTCCACGATGGACAAGTTCAACGTCACCAAGCCTGTGGAGTATCTGAACGTAAGGCTGATGCAAACTCCATGGATATTTTTAAGCGTCAAGTAATTTTATAACCTCAGATTATCATGCTGGAGATATGAATCATCTGAGAAATTATTAATTATTGCTTTGTCATATTTCAAAATGAAATAAAAAAATGCATTATGCCATTGTCACATGGTTTTTTTTATGACGATGTCTTGTCTTTACAATTATCTTTACAGTAATGATAATCATAATAATAAAATAAATTAACAAATAAATTATATTTAAAAAACCATAACAACATTAGATTTAATGTTATTTTGATGTAATGATTATTTTTATTAATAATTATATATAAATATATTACATTGTTATTATTGTTATAATAATGATAATACAAATTAAGAAAATAATTAATGTAATTTTTGCAAATAATAATAAATTATATTTTTATTATTAAAATTAATTATATTAATAAATAATAATAATAAAATAACTTGGAAAACAAATTATATTAAAAAGACAATAACAACATTAGATTTTATATTATTTTGATGTCATTATTTTTTATTAATAATTATGCATAATTACAGTGTTTGTAAATGTTATAATGATAATAATACAAATTAAGATGTTACATATAATAATAATAATAATAAATTATATAATAAAAATTAATATTAATAAAGACAATAACAACATTCGATTTAATATTATTTTTATTTAATTATTTTATTAATAATAATTGTATAATTACAGTGTTATAATTATTATAATAATACTAAATTAATAAGAAGAGAAATTAATTTGTACATGTAATAAATTATATTATTAATATAATAATAATAATAATACTTTTTTTATTATTATTAATTAAAATAGGTTATAAATCAGTAATAAAAACAACACTATTATTAACACTATTATTAAAAAAAATACCACTACTAATAATTGTATTCCATTTTAATTAATAATAAATGTTGTTGTTGTTGTTTTTGTTAATTAATAATAACAACATTTAATAATAAGTGTGTGTGTGTGTGTGTGTGTGTCTAGAACCCGATCATCACCCAGTTTTTCCCCACACTGCTGCTGTGGGCTTTCTCCGCTCTGCTACCCACCATCGTCTACTACTCTGCTTTCTTCGAAGCCCACTGGACCAGGTACAATCCCACACAACTCTGGAGCAGTCATAAGCAGCACAGATATATTTGTAGCAATAGACAAAAATACACTGCTTGGGTCAAAATGATCAGGGTTTTTTTATGCCAAAAAGATATTTAATATTTAATATTTAATTAAAATTTAATTTAATATTAGGATATTAAGTAAAAAATCATGTTCCATAAGGATATTTTGTTCACTTCCTACCACACTTCCTATTCCAGATTTTCAAATATGTATCTCAGCCAAATACATGAATGAAAAGCTCATTTCATCATGATTTTGAGATGATTTGTTTCTCAGGTCGGGAGAGAACAGGACCACCATGCACAAGTGCTACACCTTCCTGATCTTCATGGTCCTCTTGCTGCCGTCTCTGGGTCTCAGCAGGTAGCGTCTGACATCTGTGTGCTCTTTACACAGAGACTCTGTGGAAGTGGGAGCTTTATTTGAGTCTGTAATTGAATATTTAATCACGTGCCTGAAGCTTGAAGAACAAACTTCAGTATTTGAAACATTGCTAGTTTGCTGGTGATGGTTGCTAGCGCTCTTCTTGCTCAAGTGTGATGACTGCTTCCTGTTCTTCTCTGTGTTAGCTTGGACGTTTTCTTCCGCTGGCTGTTTGACCAAAAATTCCTGGCTGAAGCCACCATCAGATTTGAGTGAGTTCATTTTATTTTATTTTATTAATGCTTAAACTTTACTGCAAATTGTATTAATTTGAGTTTTTTTTATGTTGAAATTATTAAGCTTTCTTGCCAATTGTACTATTTAATTTAAATATAGATATTAATCAACAGAACTTTTGAATCTTTTTAATTGTTTTTTTTATTTTATTTTATTTAAATATACATATAACTTAACTAAAATTCAAATGTTTTAATTGTTTTTATTTTAATTGATTTTTTTATTGTATTGTTTTGAATGGATTAAACTTTTTTTGCCAATTTCAGTGTTTTTATTTAAATACTATTCATATAAAAATGTATATGTGAATGATCTAATATTCTAAATAAGCATTTAATTTGCATATTTTATTTTATTTCATTGTTTTGCTATGCTTAACAAACTTTCTTGCTGCTTCATGTTTCTTGCATTTAATTTTAAATGTTTGTATATGAATTAAATGGAGTTGACGACGAGTGTGTATATTGAGGTGCTGATCTGTAATTTCAGGTGTGTGTTCCTCCCTGATAACGGAGCGTTTTTTGTGAATTACGTCATTGCGTCGGCGTTCATCGGAAACGCCATGGATCTGCTGCGGATTCCCGGTCTGCTTATGTACATGATCCGGCTGTGTTTGGCTCGCTCGGCTGCGGAGAGACGCAACGTCAAACGGGTAACACCTTGATCTTGGTCCTTTATTTGACTTTTATACGGTTAATGCTCAGGTGAATCCAGCCAAACTTGACAGGAACACATCTGGGTCATGCGTCATCTCAAAATACATTTTTCAGAAAAGAAAATATTTTTAAGAAATGTTTTAGGACCATTAAATAGTTTTTGCATTGTGACGTTATTTTTATGAATATTACACCAGCTTTAGAAAAATAGACTTTACCTTATTTTATTCATTCATTCAACTGCATTTTATGTATTTATTTATTCCTTCAGTGATCCATTTATTTAATTGCATTTTATATATTCATTCATATTTTAATACAATTAATTGTATTTTTATTTTATTTTGTTTTATTTTAAACCAGTATCAAAGACAGACCAAATATTATATTATAAATACTTAATTTAAATCAAATTATTTATTTATTAGTGTTTATGTATTTATTAATTTATGTAATTATTAATTAATTGTATCTAATCATTTATTTATATATTTAATTAATTGTATTATTATTTAAAATATGATTTGTTTATTTATTATATGCATTGCAGTAAATTTGTCATGAAAATGTCACAATGCTTAAAAAAATGGTCCTTATAATATTAATTCATTTATAATATAATTAAAACTGAAACAAGTTAATTTCCTAAAAGCAAAAATATATATATTTTTTTTTTCCCTTTTTGACAGAAGAATATTTTTTTTGTGTGTTTTTGACAAGGTTTTTAATATTCATCCTCCCACACGGAGTTATTTTTACCTGCAGTTCACCTGGATGTGATGCGTTTAGTTGTGTAACGCGTGTGTGTGTGTGTGTGTGTGTGTGTGTGTGCAGCATCAAGCCTACGAGTTTCAGTTCGGAGCTGCCTACGCCTGGATGATGTGCGTTTTCACTGTCGTTATGACGTACAGCATCACCTGTCCAATCATCGTCCCCTTCGGTGAGTCAGGCCACGCCCACTTCCACATCAGCCCATTCACGAAACCACAGACCGACAGCCAATCAGAACGAGGGAGACAGACGAACAAAGATGAAAGAGAGGATACAGGGAGAAATGCTGTGAATGACACGAGAGAAAGTGTGTGTGTGTGTGTGTGTCCAGAGCGCCTCCTGCTGGCTGCTTCTCTGCATGCAGCTTCAACAATGGAAAACGCAAGCTGCGCCAGCAGAACCACCTGCCTACACGCCGTATGTGTGTGTGTGTCAGAATAAATATAGATCCTCTGCCTCCGTATTCCCCACAAAAGCACACAAACAAGGAAGACTTGCTACATTCAGGCAGTGATCTCTTTGTTTTCTGTCACCAAGCTTTTGTATGCTCACATTATTATATAAGTCTCTCAGAAACACACACACACACACACACACGGCGTGACTCATCGCTGTTCTGCGGAGGAAACTTTATTTCCGTCTCTCTCCCACGCTGTAAACACAGACGGAGATGCTCACTTTGGACTCGGCGCTTCTCGTCTGCACACAAGCTCATATCACACCTGCGTCTGAAATATAACACACTACATGCTGATGTTTTTCACTAAGAGACTTCACATATCCTGTAAACAAAAACTTTTATTTTGTATGCGATTTAAGCGTTTATATATAGACAGATGCAGACACGAGTTCATACGGAGCAGCATTTCCTGTGAACTGAGACATAGAATCTGTGTTCCTCAGGACTGATGTACATGCTCCTGAAGCACCTGGTGGACCGCTACAACATGTACTACGCTTACCTGCCCTCCAAACTCGACAAGAAGATCCACTCAGGAGCCGTCAATCAAGTGGTGGCCGCTCCAATCCTCTGCCTCTTCTGGCTGCTGTTCTTCTCCACCGTCAGGACAGGTGCGTTCACAAACATCACCCTGGAGCACAGACGCAGTCATCAGCAGCACAGGGTCAGGGTTACAGTAGATGTACTGTAGCAGTAAACCATGTTATGCCAAAATTCTTTAGGATATTAAGGAAAGATCATGTTCTGTGAAGATATTTAGTAATGTCCTACTGTAAAAAAAAAAAAAAAAAAAATATATATATATATATATATATATATATATATGTATATATATACGTAGTTTCTGATTAGTAACACACATTGCTAAGAACTTCTTATAATAAATATATAATTTATTATATTTTATATAATATATAAATATATTTAATATATAAACATAACATATTTTTGTTAAATATATACATGCATGTGCATGCATATAATAAATATACACAGTACATACTCATGTAAACTCTTATTTTGGAAACGATAAATCACTGCTAATGGCTTGACAGCACTATAACAAGGTGTTTTTGTTATATAATCAATAAAAGAAAACAAATATAATACAAAAAGATTAGAAGAGTTAGAAGTGTTAGCTTTATATATATATATATATATATATATATATATATATATAAT
>JAUCMS010000188.1:0-14828 GCA_032357445.1 Enteromius radiatus | reverse complement strand
GAGCAGAAAGATGCAGCTGTGGTTAAACAGCTGGATGCTGGGTTGAAATGGCAAAGGGAAATGCCTGCCTGAATGCCACGGGGATAGTATGTAACGTTAATGTTTGTGTTTCTAATTCTCGTCTGTTTGGGGGTGGGAGGAGCAGACAGCGGGTTGATTGTCATTTGCGCTGCCTTGTTGAGCTTAGCACTGAAAACATTATATTTTACACAATTTATTCTCTTTTTTTTTCTGAATCGTTCGGTTCGTATGCATACCGAGCCGAAAGCCTCGTACCGAACGGTTCAATACGAATACGCGTATCGTTACACCCCTATTCAAAAATATTATTAAACATTTAAGAACAATAGCTATTTTTAGCCGCGGGTGGCTGTCTCCGTTTTTGAGGGTTAATGATAGTTGTGTCATTAGCAAGAATTAATTAACAATATTACAGATTTTGACTCGACTCTCTTTTGCCATAACAGATGTGTTTTAAAGCACGTTTACAACAGCCAAAGCTTAACTAACCTTAAAAAGTCAAGGCTCAAGAGGCCAACTAAACTTAACACTGATCTCCATTATGGTGGTGTCCAAAACAAGAAGCATATCAATAATACTAAAATTCTGTTAATTCTCAATAAGCACTTCTATAGACATCTGACAGAAATAGCATTGTTCTGGTTAGTAATGAGTGAAGCAGGTAATGCTGATTTAGGATTTGTTTAATCAGATCTAATGATTACAGTTGTGCTGCCAGTAAATTTCTATTAATTCTAAAGTCTTGAACTGATAAGGAGAGTAAATATAGTAATTAACTGAACTGTATTAATGTGTTTTTGTTTGAGAGATCTGTTAGTTTATTGTACTTTTGTGGGTCACCATTGTGCTGGAGAGTCTGAACACATGCATGTGTGTTATAGCTGATGATGATCTGCAACGATTTAAGTTAAAGACATGTTTTCAGTTATTTAATGTGTTTGCTATTTTATACTAAGACATATTTCTTTTCAGTGGACTCAAATTAATTAATTTTCAAGGTAGTATAACAGTAACATACCATAAAAATAAAGAGCTGTAAATTAATGGTACATTACTGCCAACCCTGTTCCCCAGGGGGAAGAGACTGCTGAGCGGTCTTCCAGCAGATCTGGCAGGTGAGGAAGAAGATATGGATTCTCCTGTCTCCATTCCCTCCAACCCCACGAGTGCAGCTGCTGCTCCCCCTCGACGGAACCAGGTCCGGGACCGGGACCATGTGGAACAGTAGGTTTTAGACTTTAAATTTTTGACGAAAGAACACAGCTTACCAAGTACCAAGTAAATATCTAAAATGTTCAGAACAAACTGAGACAGACTAAATCCAGAAGAACTGTGGCAATGTCTCCAAGACAAAAGTTTTAGACACTTGTGTAAAAATGCTGTAAAATGAGAATGTTTTCAAAAATAATACCATAAATAGATTTAATTTATCAATTAACTTCTATTAACTAAATCAAATGCATATTTGGTATTACAGCTTTTGGTAATACAGCTTTTTAATACAGCTTTTCCGAGGTACACTTGACCATAGTTTTTCAGATAGCTTTCCAGGTAGCATCTTGGAGACGTTGCCAGAGTTCTTCCGGATTTAGTCTGTCTCAGTTTGTTCTGTTACTTCATGTTATTCCTGGCAGACTGGATGATGGTCAGATCAGATCTCTGTGTGGAGCACTGGCTGTTGTCAGACTCCTTGTGCAGACAATAATCTCACTGCATTATTTATATTATATATTTGTATTTATATTAGTTGATATTTCCAACTGACACGCTACCGCAAAAAGTAAGAAATAACCAACTTAAAACAATTTTTTGTTGGGGAAAGTACTAGTGGCCAAAGACTTTTGCACAGTACAGTGGGTATGAAAAGTATTCAAACCCCCTTCACTGAAAAAGCTCTTCACCGTTAGCAAAACATGACGTGTAAATTCTGCTGAACACTGATTGGCCAGTGTAGCATTTAAGCAAATCAGGTGCAAACTTTTTGTTACATTTAACAAACAATCTTTAATACCACTTTACCCAACACAAACTGCACTATGATAGTCTGTGGACCCTTCCCCCGAAAGGCAGCTAACACCTCAGAAAGAAAAAAAAAAACAGGCCTAAAAACTCGTCTTCACATGATCTAATTGAGAGTGTATGTTATATGTTGATATCTTTGCAACATTTGGTGTTTTAAGAATCTCTTCTAATTTTTATATCAACCTCCAATCCAGTGCATATGCAAATGACCATGCTTAGAAACAAAGAGCCATAAAAGTTCCCCCACCATCTCTTGTCTCCTGGCTAAGCCCCCGGGAACGATGCAACCGCATTGGGTGGGCCTAGATGCAGCACAGTCTGCAGTCTTTTGAGACACTAAGATGAGGATTTAGCTCCACTGCAACACCTAAGTTTGGAGCCAGGCCTTTACTCTCTTGATTTTTATTTTACCCAAGATCCATGGATCGTGACAGATCTCTCTCCCAGCTCTTCTTTCATCTACCAATCATCAGAGTCAGGACATCTTTTGGAATTCATCACTCTTCAAACCAGGAAGAACATGATTGACAATCCAAAACCGAACCATCAGGACTTTGAGACTGCATCGGACCCTCACCAGTGAGGCAATGCAAGTATCGTACATATAACTAAACGAAACAGAGGTTTAGTATTAGTTATGGAACCCGTTGTGAACAGCACTCATGGTTTTACAGGTGATCAACTGACTCTCTTTTCATAACTTCAGTTTTAGCTTTTCCTAATGGTTTACCCTCAAGCCTTCTTTGCACTTTCCTTTTGTGTGAGTGTATTGTGTGTTCAGTTATGTGAGTTAACGTAGAGTAAGTAAAACTCTTGCACAAATTACATGAGTATTTTGGTACATCTGTGGGTGTAACAGACTTTTTTGTGATTAATTATATATATTTTTATGAAGTCATTTGAATATCCATTTAACTGTTTATCTCCTAATATGACTGATTTTTTAAATGTTGGATACAGTTCAGAAGGATGTAGTTGTGTCACGTTTCATGTTGATCTGGTCCTGTTTTCCCCCCTGTCTTTTGTATTTTGGTTTAGTCCTGTCTTGTCCTTATTTGGTCATGTTCCTGTTCTTGTTTAGTTCATTAGTTGATCAGCCCCACCTGTGTTCCTCACCTGCCCTTAGTTTCCTCTTGTGTATTTAAGCTGTTCAGTTTGTCTTGTCTCTGTCGGTTATCAAGGTTATACGGATGTGTGTAGTTCTTTGTTTTTTGTCTATTGAAATCAAGTAAAGTTCAAGTTATATTTTATTGCTACGTCTGCGCCTCTTGCCTGCTACAACACTCGTGACAAGTTGATAACAGTATGATTCTGTGATTGTTTTCCCCCTACACTATTAGTATATTCAGACCAGTGTCACTCTGACTCTTATTAAAAGTGAACTCATTCCAACTCATTCTGCTAGGTCCTGCTGCTTCCTTTAAAGTACTACATCATTTGATGAATGAATTCAGTTCTTTAGAGGATTGCAGTAATACTCATTAGAATTAAGTGGACAAGTACACCCCCATGAGATGAAACATTTACCATTGAAGATTTTCTAGTATCAACATGTTCTGCTGTAGCATAAAATGAGTGTGTTTCTAAGCCGTGTTGGTTAACTAAATCCGTCATATTCAGACACTGGCATCTGTGAATATATACACACACACACACCTCACTTTTAGCCTACATTATCCCTTCTAATCATTTTGTGGCTTTTCAGCTGTTCTCTATTTTTAGCTTTCCTCATGCTCTGCGTCACAAACCATACTAATGTCATTTCCTATCTAATCACAATCAATACATGTATTAATATTGCCCATCTCTCAACCAAAACAGACAGACTGCTAATTTCTGCCCTTGTAGTTGAAGGTGAACATTTCTTCAATTTAAGCACCATTTATTGCTACTTTTTGGACAGTGAAGAAATAAGTGCTGCTCTTTATCCTAAACTCCTTTTCTTGAACAACACCTGATCTCATAGGGATAGTTTGTAGTTTCTCTGATGGCTCTGTCATAATTTGCTTTTATAGGAGGTATAAATTATCTCTCCTGACCTGGATTTCCACAAACTTTATATAATGAGATGCCAGCTAGATCTGCTTGGTAAAAAAGATAAAAGAAACATGATGAACAGGGAAAGGTAGTACCCTAACATTTGAGTTAGGGTAGTTGGACTCATACTCAAACTTTGCTACACTGATAAATAGTATTTTGATTTTGAATTTCTAGTAAATTCTATTAAAAAATACAAGTTACAAACTAACAGCAAGTGATAATTATGTTAATAGCATTTATTATAAGTTCTGAAATAGCATTTCCTTGAAAAACTGAACATAGTAATTTTTGTTTTATTTTCAACTTTGAAAAATACATTGTAGATTTACTATGCAAACGTACAGTATATGTGAAAAGTTTTGTGAAGGGTTTTAAAAACCAAAATGTACAGTTTTGTATTTTGGTTAGAGAGCATTTGTTGGCTCATATAACAAAATGTTTATTTGTGTCATACAGTAGATCATTCCAGCTGTTAAATGGCAAAACCGTTATCATTGCATGTGTGATGCAAATTTACATGGTTTTCTGGTTTTTGTGTAGTCATGACAGCAACATGCTGTGTCTGGTAGATATATTTTAAAAAATAATGTCTTGTAGACTACAGGTATGAGTCAAATATTATATTCTATTGAAAAATATTGACCTGAACTTACATTGAACCTGAAAATATTCTGTAAGAGCAAACTTTAGATATACTGTATTAATGTTGAAATAACTAGAGAGAAACATTTAAGAGTGTGTGTGGAATCATGTTGTCCATACTGTTGGATACATTTCACTTTTGGAAATCATAATCCTGGATAACTAAGCCTTAAAGAAAATGGACTGTAATATGATTCAAAGCGCAGCAGTAAGACTATCTCAGTGCAAGCGGAAATCTGAGAGTTGCTAGGGGTGCTGATTATATTCTACAGTAATGGGATAATTCCAGCATTTCTTTTGCTAAGACCTGATATGACACCAATGAGTCAGGCATGGCACAAACTCCACTAAAGTTTAATTTAAATAGACTGCTATTATTTATTTTTTATATTATTATTAATGCAAAGCTTGTTTTAATTATTACAGATAACCCTCCACCCTCCAAAAAAGTTTTTAGCATTTTTAGACTTTCTATATAATCAAAAAATGTAAATATAAATCATTTATAATAAAGGTTTTAGAAATAACACTGCTACTTATTTATTATCATTACTATTACTAAATGAAAGATGCTCATATCTGTCATGAGGGATTCGGCTGTGACATTTTAAATGATTATGGGGAGTGAAACCTCGAATATGATGACCTCATCATCATATAGAAATAGTTCTTATCTTATTACCTCAGAAGTCATAATTTGAAGACCTTGCTCAATGTCAAGGTCATCCAGTATGAGACAGTTGCAGACCAACATCATCTGGTCATCTTCAAGCTTAACACTGAACCACCAAAAGAACATAAAAAACTCAAAGGGCCGGTTTGCATTACATGGTGATTGTTCAAAAAAGAGGTCAAAGTCATCACGCGCATCCATCTGCTGCCAGCTGTAGAAACATGCAGACAAGTTGAGCAAAGGACTGGCGAAGCAGCATTTGAAGACCTTGGCATAACTATACCAGGATGATGGCAGGTTGACAAGGAAGTATGGCTTTGTACAGGTGAAGTCAAGACAAGTCCGCAGGAAAAAAACATGTCTCACTGACAAGATCTGTGAAAACTGGCAAAAGTATCGCAATCACCTCATGAATGTCACAACTTCTGTTAGTTTGAACTTTCAGTTTGAACCTTTACCCCTATTGATTTGATTTCATCATTCTGTGCAGGTTTGTGGTTAATTAGCCTTGCTTGGTTTGTGTATTTAAATTTCTGTGGGTTCAATTTGAGTTGGTTAGTTATTGTTTGTACCTCACGTACCCTGATTGTGGATTACCTGTGTCTTGTGGAAAAAAAAAAACCTTTTTCATCTGCTTCTCCCTTCAATGTCACAGCAGTGTGACAGAATAAGGGACCAGAAAGAAAGTAAAGCGGTGTGATTTACCACAGTTTATCTTGACGTTTTGACAAGGTTTTTGTTTTCCGACCCTACATGAACTGCTTTTTCGTCCACCTCTAAACTGTCTGTCCCATCACTACCATGTAGGTCATGCCCAAACTGTCTGCCTGCCCCATGGTTGGGGTATTCCCAGTCCCCATCTCGAACCATTGAGATCTACCTCAACCCATTGACCCAGCGGCTTAATTTCAATGAAAGATTGTTTTCTTAAGTGTCTTGCCTTTGCTATAACTAAGCATCCCCCTCCTGAGATCTCTTCACTGGCTTCCAATTAAATTTAAGAATTGAGTTTAAACTTTGTTATTGGTATATAAATCATTATGATTTAGCTCCTTAATTATCTGATTGTCACGCCGTCAGTGTCTACTGACCCCAGCTCAGTCGTCTACACTCGCTCTCAGTCACCAGACTTCTGATTGGTAACACCGTCCAAGTCCAATCAAGCGCGTGACATTTAAGCTGCTCACGCCAGAGAAAAGACGGCTGAGCTCGAGGTAACAACCTTCACTTACCTTTATGCTCTACCTCTATGTATTATTGAAATCTATGAACGAAACCGCTCTCCTCGCTGTGTTCCGCTGAGGGCTTCGTGCAGACATTCGAGCACATATGGCTATATACATTGATAATGTGGGACTGGAAACCTAATGTGCCCTGACATACGTACCTGCACCCGAAATGGCGGTTCAACACCCTAACACTGTCGGAATGGAGCCCATGCAAACAGACACTTATTGTTTACCTGAACGAGAACAGAAACGCAGGCACGAGGATAAGTGCTGCTACTATTGTGGAGAATCAACGCACTTTCAACAAGGTTGTCCAGTTCATCCTGCACCTAAGTGGGTGAGTGTTGGCTTTGTTAATCACCCTATAGATCTAATACCCTTGCTATCAGCTAACCTTACCTATCTTGATCATGACTATTATGTATAAACACTAGTTGATTCTGGAGCTGCAGGAAATTTCAAATCTTCTAGAGATGTCTTGATAGTATCCAGATCCCGCACCAAAAGAATCCCATCACGTACCGCATCACAACAATCCAAGGCACTTTGCTGGACCCTGGCTAAGTCAACACAACCCTAAGATTGAATGGACAACTGGTGAGATACTTTTTACAGAGTAAAAATGGTCAAGCCAATTGTTTATTACCTTGTCATAGGCCCGAACTGCCAGAATTGAGCTGTCATTCCAACACCACTGAAAGCCCAGAAACATCCCAAGTAACACAGATACCCTGTGAGTATCATTCATTTCTCAATGTTTTTATTAAATGGGCAGCTACACATTTACCTCGCCATTGTCACTGGGATTGCACTATAAAATAATTCCCAATGCCAAACTTCCCAAGGGACGAGTGTACCCACTCTCTCTTCCTGAAATAAAGTCAATATTGAATAGTCAAACCATTAAATTCGCCTACCCCCTTCCTCAAGTTCCAGCTGCCTTGGAGGAGTTACGTTCCGCCCAGATCTATAGCAAATTCGATCTTCGTAATGCCTATAATCTGGTTAGAATTCGACGTGGAGACGAATGGAAAACCGCCTTTGTGACACCCACTGGGCACTACGAATATCAAGTCATGCCATATGGCCTCTTAAACTCACCAGCAGTTTTCCAAAACTTCATGAATGAAGTCTTTTGTGACATGTTAAATTAATTTGTAATAGTATACATTGATTCACTCATTATATCTCAAAGCTGAGAAATGTGAATTTCACCTGACACAAGTTCAGTTCCTAGGCTATATCATTTCACCAGCAGGAGAAGCCATGGAAGATGACAAAATCAAGACCGTGCATGACTGGCCCCTTCCTACGACCATCAAGGCCCTCCAAAGATTCCTTGGCTTCGCCAATTTTTACCGCAGATTCATCCTAGGTTATAGCCTCATTACAGTACCACTCACTTCCTTGCTTAAGGGTGGCAAGAAAACCCTTCAATGGAACCCCGAAGCTGAAACGGCATTCACGCGGCTTAAACAAGCCTTTTGTACTGCCCCAATACTTCGTCATCCACATCCTGACTTACCCTTTATCGTAGAAGTAGACGCTGCTACTTTAGGGATAGGTGCTATCTTATCCCAGTACCATGGTTCACCACCTATTTTACATCCCTGTGCATATTTCTTAAAGAAATTGTCCTCAGCAGAACAAAATTATGATGTTGGCAACTGAGAGCTATTAGCCATTAAATTAGCTTTTGAAGAATGGCAGCACTGGCTAGAAGGGGCCAAAGACCAGTTTGAAGTAATAACAGACCACAAAAACCTTCAATATCTTTGAGAAGCTAAACGATTAAACCCCAGACAAGCAATGTGGGCCCTGTTCTTTACCCGTTTCTCCTTTAAAATTACCTACCGTCCAGGGAGTAAAAATACCAAGGCTGATGCCCTTTCATGGCTACATGAACACGACCCCATTCCAGAAGTACCTGAAACCATTCTCCCACCTACCAAATTCCTATTTCCAATCATACCAAACACCCTGCGCCTAGCCGTGCTCGACACACGTCCCCAGGTCTGGACATCCAAGGAACAAAAGGACCCTACATCTTCTATGCAACCGCTTTTGGTGGCCACACATGGAACATGACGTGAGGCGTTACATCCGGGGTTGCTCCATACGGTATGTGCCATCACTATTACCCGTCGATTACCTGCAGGTAAACTCCAACCTTTACCTCTGCCCCATTGTCCATGGTCCCACCTCGGCATAGAATCTACCGGGCTAAGACCCTTTCAGTGTCTTTTAGGTTTTCAACCCCCCATGTTCCCCTGGTCCGAGGAGCCCTCTCTAGTGCCAGCAGTAGGTTTTTGATAAACATGAAAAACATTTAGATCTAAACATCACCTCGCCAGATCCATGTCATGTTTGGTACCTAAGGACTCGCCTTCAGATGATCTAATTGAGAGTTTATGTTATATGTTGATATCTTTGTAACATTCAGTGTTGTAAGAATCTCCCCTAATTTGTGTGTACCTCCTCCAGTCCTGTGTGTATGCAAATTAGCATGCTTGAGAACAAAGGGTCGTAAAAACTTCCCTCCAAGGCACCGTCAGACCATTGGTCCTTGACCCACAGAAGGTGTGACCTCAACAGGTTACAAAAAAAGCGTTCACACCAGAAACTCTCTCTCTTTTCATCTTTTTCCTCTCTTTCTACTTCTGCTGGATGCCGGAACCACACACCTCTATGGTCTCCTAAGCCCACGGGCCCGATGCACACGCATCGGAGGAGGGCCTAGACTACAGCACAGGCTGCAGTCCTTTGAGACTCTGAGATGATGATTCAACTCCAGGCAAATCCTAAGCCAGGCACCAACACCAGGCCTAAGCCATGACTTTTCATGTATCTCAAGATCCATGGATCGCAACAGATCTATTTCCCAGCTCCTCTTTCATCTACCGATCACGAGAGTCAGGACATCTTTTGGAATTCATCGCTCTTCAAACCAGGAGGACATGATTGCCAATCCAAAACCTTATAACCATCTGGACTTTGAGGCTGCACTGGACCCTCACCAAAGAGGCCATGCAAGTATTGTACACATAACTAAACGAAACAGAGGTTTAGAATTAGTTATGTAACTGATGGTTTAATAGGTGGTCAACTGACTCTCTCTTTCATAACTTCAATTCTAGCTCTTTCTTAATGGTTCACCCTAAAGCCTTGCTTTGCACTTTCCCCCTTTGTGTGAGTGTATACACAGTATACGCGTGTGTTCAGTCATGTGAGGTAACGTAGAGTTAATAAAACTTATTACACAAATTACACAAGTTTCTGATGCTGCCTTGCAAATTTATGTCCCTTTACGATTGAGATGCTTGCTACATGCTCTACATGCTTCTGTGGCCACGAAAACATCCCTTCTAAATTACACTATGTGATTGCTGAATGAACAGATTAGTTGATGGTAATTCTGCTAGTTACTACAGGCAGCTAATATAAATAATTGCAATCAATTTAATTTAATGAGCTTTAAAATATGTTACACTCCCTTACAAAGACTGTGATACATTTCCAGAGAGGCGATAAGGAGATCTTAGCGATCTTAGCGATCAGGAGATCGCCTCGAATGACAATTACCCCTTTGATTTATATGTTTCTCAGCCTTGTCTTGTTTTTATGTTTCCCTGCTTGATGTTCAATAAATCCTTTTGAATTTATCCCACGTTGTCTCCTCCGTTCCATGCCTGATGTTACACCAATTTACTCCACCCTTAATCTCCCTCAGAGGCCTTAGATCCAAAGACAATTACTCCTCCAAAGATGTAACTCCTCATTCAGATACTCGAAACTAGGCTTACATTTAGGGGCCTTTAAAGTGTCTGGCCTAAACTGAGTTCAAATCTTGTCTCAATTTATTTATTCTCTGTTGCTTTTAATTTAGAATTAAGAGTGTGTGGTTTTGACTGCTTTGCTACTAGTTTAATGTTCAGCACTTCATCTGAATGTCAGGTTTGAACTATTTTGCTGCTGTTAGTATACCAATTTATTTTGAATTTTTTCCTCTTGTTTTTATTACTACCTTTTTCTTTACATTGGCCAGCCTGTGGACTTTTTAAATGTGCTCTATAAATACACTGATCTTGAACTTGAAGCATAACGGGGGTTGACTATTAATAATAATAATAATCCTCATCATCATCATCATCGCCAGAAGTACCCCCGGCAGAATTATTTCTAAAAAGTTGTCTTCTACTGTTTATTAATAAAGCTAATTATAGTTTCTAAAATTAAACTAAACTCTACCACTAAAAACACATGTTTTTGTACGTTTTGAACATTTCTTGAACTTTGCCCTTTTGGAAACTTTAAACTACTTTTCCTGTCCCCAAAGTATGGACATGTTTGAAATGTATACACGTAATTTATATTTACCATTACAAGCCAGTTTAATAATATCCCAGTCCTCATTATTAAGATTAGAAAAGTAGAACACTCACATGCATTCATATACACTCACGGGTATGCAGTATGCCAGAAGATAATATTGGAGCTGCCCCTCCTCCATGCACACATTACATACACACATATTAGGATGATAAACAACTGCAACCCATAAACATGCAAGCTAGCTTAATAAGCATCCAGATATCATGAATTCACATCATGCTATTTAGCAAACTGCGCTCTTGTGATAACAGATGCTCCCTGGGCTGGACAGCTGTAACTGGGCGCAGATAAGACGTAATTATAACTGTTATTAAACAGATGAAGATAGTTTGTATGTGGTGGCTGTGATTGTGTGTTGAGTTTGGCGATAAGACGAAGCAGGTTATATAGGTTACCTTAAAATGAGGTGTGCGTATGGGTGTAAATCATTTTACTGCATATGTGTTGTTGTGTGCAATTGAGGTAGGATGTGAATGTGCACGTGTAAAAAGTATGTTCAGTACAGTAGATGATGATAATTTGCACTCTTAAGGTATAGCTTCTAAAAAGTGGATTAAAATGGCAGGAAAACTGTGCTTTATTGTATAGTACAGAATTGCATTTCAAATGGACCATGCTACTGTATGATTGCCTACAAATTATGTGCATTAATGGCTTTGGGTGATTTACTTAAAGACAGCAATTATGGTTCTATAAATGCATTTGGATCATTGTTGGTCTGCTTTTAAAGATAATGGTGGAATTAGATTTGTTGTTGTGGACATTTTTGCTCTTGAATTACCTAGAGCACAACAACTTAATAATACATGGTTTATATAGACATTATCTTGATAGATGATGTTTGAGTGTTAAACCGTGCCCTAAAAATCTAGAATATTTAAAAGAAACTGTTTATATATATATATATATATATATATATATATATATATAATATATTAGTGGTGTCAGTGTTAACACATGCGATTAATTTTGTCACCCCACTCACAACTGCTGCTTCTGTCACTGTCACGTTTTCTCTTGACAAGAAATGCATTTATTCAGTCGCAGAATGTCTTTACTACCACATGAAATGGGAGACATTTCAGATGCGCGTTCCACCTCACTTCAGCGCCAGGCAGACGGTGCTGTGCTTGCAGTGTGCGCTCTTCAAATACATGCACAAAGATACCAGAGCATGCTGTAGGCTGTTTCCTTTCATTTCAAAGCATGAAATAAGCTACATGCATGCAACGTCATGGTCAGTTAAGTCATGAAGCTTCCAAAAAGATGATTAAAGCTGCCTTAAATCTGTGCAAGCATGTAATATATTTTATATGAGCCATGTCTTTGGAATGTTCTGGAGCAGCCCAGCTGCCTCACTCATCTAACACACCTGACCTGAATTGGGTCAGAAAAGGTAAAAAGAGTTGAGAGTAAATAAGATTTGTGTCAGAACTATGTCACATTCAGCAGCAGCAGCTCTTAAAGAAATAACAGCCAAAATAACATAACCAACTGCTTTGATATCTATTAATCAAAGGACAAAGAAAAACAGGGATAGTTTTATGGATTCATCTATATTTAATTTTGAATGTGTCTGATAACTTCAATTTTAATTTCTGTGTATTTCTGCTGAAGTGCACAACTAAATATGACATTTATTATAATGGGATATGTGAAGATTGTTTTAAGTCCACTTAAATTAGAATTTCTTTTTTTTTAAGTCTAAATGTTAAAATTGATAGCTCTCGATTATAGTATACTGTAATGTTGAAGACTATAGTCAGTGGTTAAATATTTTTGGGGGGAGGGGGGACAATTTTATAAAGAAATCAGTATTGGTATTATAATGGTTTTATGTGAAGATTGTTTTTGTTTAATGGTTTTATGAGATAGCTTTGTAATGTTAAATGGCTATTCAGTGATTAAATTCCAGAGACATCAGAGTAATGAAACTTATATTTCAAGTGTTTATTTCTTTTAATTTTGATGATTATAACTGACAACTAATGGAAACCCCAAATCTGCTAATTGACTTAAAACATCTGCAAAGGCCTTTAAATGGTATCTTTTATCTAGTTCTGTAATCATGGGGAAGACTGCTGATTTGACAGTTGTCCAAAAAATGACCATTGACATTTCATTTGTGAAACAATACCCATTAAAAATGTGGGGGAGATTCACAAAGAATGGACTGCAGCTGGACTCAGTGCTTCAAGAACAACTATGAACAGATGTATGCAAGACATGGGTTTCAGCTATCGCATTCCTTGTGTCAAGTCACTCTTGACCAACAGACAGCGTCAGAAGCATCTTGCCTGGCCTAAAGACAGAAAAGGACTGGACTGCTACCGAGTGGTCCAAAGTTATGTTCTCTGATGAAAGTAAAATTTGCATTTCCTTTGGAAATCAGGGTCCCAGAGTCTGGAGGAAGAGAGGAAGAGAGGAGAGGCACAGAATCCATGTTGCTTGTCAGTGATGGTTTGGGGTGCCATGTCATCTGCTGGTGTTGGTCCACTGTGTTTTCTGAGGTCCAAGGTCAACGCAGCTGTATACCAGGATGTTTTAGAGTGCTTCATGCTTCCTGATGCTGACCAACTTTATGGAGATGCAGATTTCATTTTCCAACAGGACTTGGCACCTGCACACAGTGGCCAGCAAACTTGCCTAACCTTAAGTATTGTGAAGAGGAAGATGCGATATGCCAGACCCAACAATGCAGAAGAGATGAAGGCCACTATCAGAGCAACCTGGGCTCTCATAACACCTGAGCAGTGCCACAGACTGATCGACTCCATGCCACGCCGCATTGCTGCAGTAATGCAGGCAATAGGAGCCCCGACTAATGTTTATACTTTTCAGTTGGCCAAAATTTCTAAAAATCCTTTCTTTGTATTGGTCTTAAGTAATATTAAAATTGTCTGAGATACTGAATTTGGGGTTTTCATTAGTTGTCAGTTATAACCATCAAAATGAAAAGAACAGTTGAGAATCTGTGTGGAATTAATGTATTCATTATACAAGTTTTTGATTGATTGACTTTATTAATCCCACAATGGGGAAATTTCTTAGAAACAGCAGCAACAGTAAAAAGTAACAATAAAAGTAAAATTATATAAATATAAACTATATAAATATAAAAATATGTATGTTACTGCAGTGATGTATTATAAAGTCTTATTGCTGTGGGGAGGAATGATCGCCGAAAACGCTCCTTCTTGCACTGTGGGTGTAACAGTCTTGTGCTGAAGGAGCTGTTCAGAGCCTCCACAGTGTGGTACAAGGGGTGGGAGGGATTGTCCATAATAGATGACAGTTTTGCTAGCATCCTTCTGTCCGCCACCTCCTCGATTGTGTCCTGTGTGCAACCCAGGACAGAGCCAGCTCTCTTAACGAGCTTGTTAAGTCTTTTTCTAACTCTGTCCGAGCTGCTTCCTGCCCAACACACAACAGCGTAGAGAACTACTGAGGCTACTACTGTGTCATAAAAGTTTCACTTCTTGAATGGAATTAGTGAAATAAATCAACCTTTTGAAGATATTCTAATTATATAACCAGCACCTGTATATAGGCTACAGTATTAGTGCTGTAAAAAGATTAATGGCACCCAAGTGTTTTGTTTTATTTACTTTTTTTTTTTTTTACATAATATATTGTGTATATTTATTATAATGTAAATGCAAACACATACATGTACATATAAGAAAAAACGGAAGGTTACTCACGTAACCAGGGTTCCTTTAGACATGAAACGAGTACTGCGTCACTAGACGCTATGGGAAAACTCCTATTTTCCCCCTAACTGAAGCCTAATTTAATCACGCAGTGAT
>JAUCMS010000187.1:0-14846 GCA_032357445.1 Enteromius radiatus | reverse complement strand
CAGTCCGTCGTTGTCGGTAAGCTTGACAGGCTAGCAACAGTAACTAAGGGGGGTGTGGCTTTTGCAAAAGGTCAATTCATTTCAATACTCTAAAAGTGCTGAGTTATTGATTTATTTTTACCCAAGTGCTGGGTTCAGCTTATTGGGTCATTTCATCAGATTATTTTTAACATTTGTTACCTAGGTGCTGGGTAGTTTTTCTGTAACCAAGTTGCTGTTTTTTTTTTGTTTTTTTTTTAACCCAGCATGTATTCTACCTAATATTTACCCAGCACTGGGTTGCCAATTAACCAAAGATGGGTTGTCCTTAAGAGTAAGATGATTGTAAATCATTAGATTCAATCAGATGATGCAGATTTACTTAAAAAGAATGCTGTGAACATGAGCATTGAGGATTAAAAAAAGAGCCATCGGCTCATACATACTGTCCCTCTGCATCTGTAACATTAACAAGGTCGGCTCCCCCCTCGCTACAGAGCAGCATCCGCAGACATTCTGAGTGGCCATTGGCAGCTGTCATTAAAAAAAAAGAAAAACACAGCAAAAGATCAGCAAGAGATTAGTCAAAATCTCACAGAAAGATAAAGATTCACAAGCCAGTTTGCACATTCGTGCTCTCTGTACCTGCAACATGAAGAGGGCCCCATTTGCTGCGGTGCTCCGTGAGCAGGCATGATGCTGATTGGCAGAGCAGCAGCTCTACGCAGCGAGCATGTCCTCTTTGAGAGGCCACATAGAGCACAGAGCGCCCCACCGGGTCACAGGCATCCACATACACTCCAGACTCAATTAACACGGTGACACATTCCCAGTGACCTGACTCCACCTGGAAAAAGTAATTTCTTTTAATATTAGTTCATATATTCTTATTTTTTCCTCAACAGAGAGCAGTATTACAGAGTATTTTTATTTTTTTTTTTCGACATTTGGCACATACCGCCAAGTGTAGCGGGCTGACAGACCCGTTGCTCTCCTTGTCTCCTAGCATATTGAAGCACATCTCCAAAAGCTACAGAATCAAAAACAAAATACGATACATGTATCAATTCTTTTGCTCTAAGAAAAGATTAAAATCATAGTGGACAATGTTAGAGTGAAAGGTCAATCTCACCAGCTCCAGGTTTTGTTTGTTGCCATGGGTCGCAGCATAATGCACAGCACTGTATCCTTTAGTGTTGCACAGAGATGGATCAGCGCCATTATCCAACAAATGCTCCACACACCTGAAAGTATCAAAACACATGAGACACAAAGATCTAAACTCAAAACAACTTTCTTCATCGTTACACTAACATTAACAAATTTAGGCTATGTAAGATTTTCTAAAAATGTTTTTAAATGTCTTCAAAAAATAAGTATTTATTTTGAGGAAAAACTGTATTTTTTTTATTATTGCGATTTAAAAGATTTTTTTGTATTACCACATTTTAAAAAATGATTACATGATTCTTCTGAACACAATCCCTAATGGACCACTAGGGGTCTGTACACCCCAAGCACTAAACTGTTCAAAGACAGCTGACATTTTATGCACCAGTGATTCTCTTCCAGGCGGTCATATGTAACATACGTGTAAAGCATTTATAATGTAGTTATTATTTAAATAGTTAAAGTGGACCAAACAAACTTCAATTAAAAGCTGTAAAAGATCAGAACTTCATTTACACCCCCCAAAACTTACAGGAAGGATTCCTTCTCCCCATCCTCTTGGTTCTGATGGGTGCTGGCATGGGGTCGATCCGTTCTAAGAAAGACAGCAGAAATCAGTAATGCTGGGTACACCATGCACTGTTTTATTAAACAGATGCAAGAAAATGTGTGGGTGTGTGTGTGAGCGCATTTCACCTGCAGAACGCAGTCGATGCAGCTGAATAGTGTAAAGGTGTACAGCCAGAGCGATCACGCTCGTTGACCTCCGCCCCTGCTCCTACCAGAACCACCACACACTGATACCTCCCATTAGCAGCCGCATAGTGCAAAGGAGTCCTGACGGAGACATACAAGTTTAAATACTCAAACAACAAAAGATCCAGCATACTTAATGCCAAAATCCTATATTAAAAATAAGAAATTGCACCGAAAGCAAAAATATTCAGCGGAAATAATCATTTTGACAAAATTATATAATTAAAAATTAAAACAGAAAATGCATATTTGACTGATGATTATTAAATGTGAAAGAAAATGATTATGGAGCATCACTACTTAGCATAAGGAATATTTACATCATGCACAATTCAGATATGATCATGACAGAATTTATGATCAAAGAAAGAGGATGTGTACCTTCCAAACTTGTCCTTCTTATTCATGTCAGCTCCACTGCTTAAGAGCAGATTGAGACATTCAACATTCCTGAATGACAAGAATAAAGGATATGCATAAATATTTTAAACATCTTTTGCAATTACATTCAGATGAGGCTGTTGAGTCAGATCAGCAAATGACCTTGGTTGGCATTTGTGTGCATAAAACGCTGTTATATGGGACACCTGACATAAAGTGGGCCAGTGACTTTTTAAATAGCCCGTTCTAAGTAGAGCTGCAGTCTCACCCTCCAGAGGCAGCAGCGTGTAGACAGGTCCTCCCAAAGTTGTCTGGGGTGTTGATGTCAAATCCGGCTGAGAGCACGTGTTCTTTACTCATTGACAACACAATGCTGTAGAGCTGACCTGCAAAAACCAATGCAATGCTAGTTAGAGGAATCCACTGGCAGCAAAGCGGTCATGTGAAAAGCAGTTAATGGATTGATTTAAGACTTCAGTCTATTACTAATGAAGTAGTATGTGATTTGACATTTTTATGAAGTACATAAATATGACAACTATTTAATAATATTATTTCAGTCACAGCACTTCCCTAAGGGACAAGAACATATACAACATAGTCTAGGGTCAAAACCATTTTTCATTAGGCCCTTGCTGTAATTGGTCACTGTATATGGAGAAATTGTGTGTACCTGAGGAAAGTAGCTTACGACAACAGTCAGAGGACCCGTAAAGCACAGCTAAGTGTAGAGGAAACATCCCATGAATCCCTTGTCTGTACAAAGAGGACAAATAAGCAAATTGTTTCATTACACATACCACAAGCAGATAACATGCAAACTGAGAAGACAGTGACACTGAGAATCAGTTTCCTTGTAAATGCAAATTCCTTGTACATTTACAAGGAAGAGGGGTAGACTGTGCCATTATTTAAATAAACTGTCAGAAATACAAGGAGAAATAAGATGCACATGAAACAAATACACCCAATTAAATGTGAGGTTGTCTGCTATTAACAGATTTTTTTGGGGTCACATTTTCATGAAAAAGCAAGGAAACCTGTAATATTTAGAATTTTCTATTGTAGCGATACAATCTTAAATTTTGCAACATTAATTACATTTTTTTTTTTTGCTCTTTCTTGCTATTTATTGAGCCAGTGACATGCTTTAGCTCAATGCTGATGATGTTAACTAAAACTAAATCATTTGGGAAAATGTGCACTTTTTGGTAAATCGCAATAAAACTAAAATATAATTATTATATGAAAAACTGAAAATGGTAGTTGCCAAGACTGTTACATTTCTAACGGAACAAGTTAAAGTAATCTCTAAAGAGAGTGTACAAAATAGCATAAAATTACTTGAATTTACAAAAAAAAAAGTATTAGTATAATACTAAAATAACACTGCTTCAGCCCCACATACCATTTTGCATAAATGTAATTTTTTAGTACAATAAAGACATTATGCAATTGAAAATCTATTGAAAGATGACTTTAATCCACAAACCACAAAGCAAAAAACACCTAAAGTCTCACTCTACGAACATATATATATATACCTGGCTGTGTCAGCACCGTTTGTCATTAATGTGCTGATAAGCAGCTCGTGGCCGTACTTAGCAGCAACATGAAGAGGAGTATTGCCATATCTGTCCACACAATCTATCTCCCCACCTGAGGAGACAATAAGTGGGGTTAAAAATACTACAAAGGGAACTGGAAATTGAATGAAAAAGAAAAGTAACTAACCATTCTGAATGAGGATCTGAGAGCGAGTGAAACGTCCATGAATGGCTGCCATGTGCAAAGGGCTTTTCCCTTCTTTACTCTGTAGAAAAGAAAAAAATAAAGCGACATCTTACATACTGAAAGCATACAACAATTCAAAGTCAAATGGATTTAGAAAATCCAATCAGAGCAATGTGTTAATAAACCACTCCTGTTTTCCCTATTCAGACCTGCATGTTGACATCAGCACCGTTGTTGACCAGCAGCTCCAGGCAGAGAGCCCCGTTAGTGGATACGGCAGCTAGGTGCAGGGGTGTGTAGCCGCGGTGGTTGGGCTGGTTGACGTTGGCCCCGCGGTTGACCAGCTCGTTGGCTACAGCCTCCTGTCCCGTGTAGCAGGCCACATGGAGAGCAGTGTTTCCAAAGGCATTAGGCTCATCAATCTGAGAAACAGTTAGCATGGAATAAAATATCCTGTAAACCAAGGATCAACCATCTTTCTTTTCCAGGAATATAGATCAAAAATTTTGATGACTTCCGGGGATATCTGCTTCTTTTTGGCCTAAAATGTGTTATTTCAAAATGATTAATGTGTAAAAACACGTCACATTGCAATCATTGCAGGCCCATGCCCTAGTGACGAATAGTCGCTAGGGAACATTTATCTGGGTTAGAAAAGGTCATGTCCAAATGCATGATGTTTGAATATGGCTGACTTCATGCTTTTGATGCTTTATCTTATAATGCCAATATTTCTAATCAATTAACGACAAATTGTTAAAATGATTCAGGAAACAGACACTTAATCGTTGGACAAAATATAAATAAAGAAAGAGGAGAAATGTGAAAAAGCTCAACGTCAAGCCGTAGTGCTGACCTCGGCTCCATTGCGTAACAGGTACTTGACCACATCGACATGGCCACTTGCAGCAGCAGCGTGGAGAGGGGTGTATCCTCGCTTATCCTTACAGCTCTTATCCGAGCCCTGAGACACCAGCAGCTTAACCACCTCCAGATGTCCTGAAAAAACAAACAAACAGGTAAGTATTACTGCTACTTCCAGGAATCATCACTAAGTAGCTAAAGATGAGTAGATGATGAAACCAATCAATTGCTTTTTAGCAACAGAAAACACCTACAGCACTTCAGAAAGATAAATACTTACCAAGGTAAGCTGCCCAATGAATGGGCTGCCTGTCCTTCTTGTCACTGGCACTCAGATTGGCTCCCTTGTTCAGCAGCAATTTAACCATCTAGTTGGCAGCAATAGCACAAAGTCACATTGTGTCTGTTTATTAAAACCATCTGTGCATTAGAGGCACTCATGAGAACTTAAAGTCTGTTTTAACCTATACAGGCAGAGATGTAAAATCAAACTGGCATTGAGGAAGTAAACTGATATTTCAGTACCAAGTTAATTGCTTTTTTATATTATACTTTTTGGGCCATTAAATATTGCCACAAATATTATAAAGCAAAATGTATGTTATCTCAAATTTTTTTATATATAACTTTTCTATATTTTTTATTATTTTATGAATTAAAAATACTGTGTACACAAAATATCTGGCTTTAAAAAAAAATTAAAACTACACAGATATTATGAACTATTAAATTTTAAGATTTTAATTAGAATGTACTGGCATTTACTATTGACAACTATACAACCAGTTCCAAATAAAGACTGAAAGCAGCGAATGTTGTATCACATCCAAACGGAAGCATCTGTACTCGCTCTAATGGCAATTTGCACTTTCGCAATCTTGCGGAGAGCTAAAACAAAGATTTTGAGGGCTGAAGTGGCCTACCCTGTCGTTTAATTTACCCGAGTGCATTAGATGAGTAATTCCACCCTACCTCCTGGTATCCACTCTGAGCAGCGTGATGCAGGGGCGCTCTGCCCGTACGGTCGGCCATATTCAGACTGGTCACATGGGGCAGCAGGGTCTCGACGCAACGTGTGGCTCGGTTGGCCGCTGCGATGTGCAGTGGTGTCTGCCAGAACTTATCCCTCGCAGTAACGTCAGCTCCCTTCCTTAGCAGCAGCCCCACAGCCCTCTGGGTAACAAAATAAAAACAAAACAATGCATGAATCATATTAAATTGCTAAAAATGCTAAACAATGGCATGAGTAAGCTGTTACTCAGATTGAGCCTCCACTCAGGCATATAAATCACACAGGCAGCTTACCTCGTTTCTGGAAGCAGCTGCTCTGTGCAATGGTGTTAGCCACACGTGGTCCTTTGCATTGACATTCGCACCTATGCAGTTAGGTGAACCAAAAAAGAGGAAGTATAAAAAGATTTAAAGAAGTTAATAAATGACTAATACTTAAACAATAAAGTAAAACAAGCCATTCCATATTATTAAGTAATTTGTGGCTAAAGGGTGTTGTTAGGCATGCCACGCAGCAGAGCCTCTCATACCAAAATGCTAATATATGACAGTTAATAAAACCATTACAGAGACAATGTTTTATTAAAACACTTAGCAAATTAAACTAAGGTGAAGTGTGTAATTTCTGTGCCATTAGCATCAGTAAATTGTAAATATAATGATTGTTTCTAAACAGGTCACCAATTCATTGAGCCACAACGTAAAAAAAAAAATTGTATTATACATATTTTCTCAGCGGACATTCTATTGAGAACTTTAAACGGTTCATCCTCTAAAGTTGAACAAACTTGGTTCAATAGACGAGAAGTTAAAGTGCCTCAGACTGAAAATCAACTGTTTTAGGTTTAGCAGGTGCGGTGTAGTGACAGACCAGTGGTGCCTAAAGGCCGACTCACACCAAGCACGATAACTATAAAGATAACGACAACTATATTTGCATCCACACCAGTGAACGAAACTGTCTGTTTATTTTTAAGCTCAAGCGCGTCTGCCGCTTTAAATTCTCAAGTGCGTGATAGCAGGACTGATTCTGATTGGTTGTCAGTGTTTCTTTCATTCATCAGCTGGAAAAAAAAAATCTTTCTGAAAATGATTCCCAACAATATCGTTTCTCTGTCCTTTATCGTTATAGTTGTTGTGTGGACACTCCTATTCTTTAACATAAGATATTTAACTATATCTTTATAGTTATCGTGCTTGGTGTGAACGAGCCTTAAACCTATTTTGGTCAAGCAAATATTAAAATATTTACTTGCAGTTCAGCCTAAAATATGATTATTAATAAATCCATAAATAAACAAATACAAAATATTGATAATATTAATATAATTGACAGATTAGCACATTCACGGTTCTTAAATGTTGGTTAAAGGTCACATGGCATGGCATTTTCCATTATTTTCCTTTTTTTTTTAAGCTTTTAACATGTCCAATCCATTAATTTTGGTGGGATATGCTGGAAACATCTGTCAACTGAAAATTATACAAAATACAAAGTATTCCTAAATACACAGAGCAGAGATGGCGTTTGTGTGAAGCAGCATTTACTCATAACAAAGCAGGACTTTAAGCTGCATGCGTGTAAATGATCAATGTCATTTTCATGAAGTGAACTGAAGCCTTTGATTTGACATTATTCTTAATATTACAATTCATTTTGTCAATGATAAGCTTTTCATTAATTGAACAACTCCCATTTGGAAAACCTTGATATAGACTGAGCTTTTGCAAATGGGTGTGACAGGCCATAAATTTCCCTACTTTATGCAATTTAGCAAAGCTCAAATACTGTACTGTAGCTTTTGATACCAGATCTGTTTTACGAATGAAAACATTACTGCATATAGTGGCGGCACTGCTGTTTAAGGTCATACCAGCGCTGATGAGAAGCTCCATTATATGAACGTCCCCCAGCCAGGCAGCAGCATGAAGAGGTGTGCGGCGCTCTTGGTCCTGACACAAGTAGGGGGAAAAAACAAAAGAAAGTTAACAGATATTTTTTTTTAATTTCCTTTCCACACAGTGTTTTCATTAAAGGCCCACACAGCCCATATGTACAGTCACTCAGGCAATCTGTCCAGAGTTACATCACATATGCAGATGAGACACAGAATTCATGCTCACACTAAAACATGCTATTCAGAACATACCAGTGCATTGACTTCATCTTTCTTGTGCAAAAATAACTTCACTTCATCCACATTTCGGTTAAATATGGCCTGGACCAGAGGCGGCTGGAGGAGGAGGAAAAAAAGGGTGGATGTTATAATAATGCTATAAAACAGCATGACAACAAATCCAAACGTTTAGTTTGAGCAGCTTCTGATTACAGTGTATAAAATTAAGTTCCAATTGTGAGGTGTATAACTGTATGATTATAATCAAATATCATGACAAATGAACATTACAAGAAGGCTTCATCAAAATAGCACACACTGCAATTGTATCTACGTAGATACGATAAATTTGCATACAACATTGTTATAAAAGATACTACGTAACAAAAGCAGAAGTATTTGTTAAATAGATTAATAAACCTGTGCGTTTTAAAAGCATAAAACACACAATAGATGTTTTCCAATGCGGCTGGCTGACACCCAGCTCATTAGGCTAGCACGCAGGCTAACGTCTGGGTGTGATAAAAGGGCTCTTTTTCATTTTTATCGCCTCTTGGGTAGCCCTACCCTCAATTTACACTAAAAACGTGATTTTTACAGCTAAATGCATGGAAAAAACACAAGTTTCTATACGTGAACTGTATGGGGAAATGTCATAATCCACCGTCAGGGAGCTAGCTAACATATCAGGCTCTGCATACAAGCGCAGAGAGCGAACAACAAATTGCTTGATTTTCGCCACTCGTGGGGTTTTAATATCCCTCACCTGGTCTGAAATATTGAGTACCCCCATCTCCCTGCGTCAGTCGGGCCGAAAGTCCCTCATCAGTAAGGAATCGAGGCTGGGAAACCAAGACAACAATCTTGTTTTGCGATTATAGACGTAATGAGTGAGGCTTTAGCTGGTGAGGCAGTTGAAAATAGCGACACCAGCGTGATGGCCGCCTGCTGCACCAACTTTCACAATAAATGCCCCTGAACTAAACCTTGCGCTGCACAAAAAAACAACAACCCTGGCCTCTAGTATAAGGATATACAGTTAAAATAGCTGTGGAAATGCACACACCTCTAAGTAGCAAGTACTATGTGTCCCTAGGTCTAAAAATCAGAGGAAATTATAGATGACTGACACTGATGTACAAGCACCAAACCTGATTGGTTAATCACAATGTTGTCCCAGGGTCAACAAAGATGTTCAGTGTTAATATGGCGATTTTGAGAATGCATAAAGCTGTTATATATTTTCAATTAAACTTTAGACTGAAGCAAAACTAAATGTTTTACACAAATGTTTTATTTGATACTGTTAAAAACTATTGCTAAAAAAACTTTTGTGATTTCTAAGCTTAAAAATTAAGAATGACCCAATTAATTTTAAATTCTATAAAAGTTAACTTTTTGTTTCTAACTAGGACTTGATGATAACTAAACATTTGATAAATAATGCATGCAAAAGTCCGAGTGTTTACGCAGTAGATGTTGAAGGATGGTTTTATTGTTTTCTTTTTATCCAACAGGAGGGGATTAAAAATCTATAACGTTATATAAAATAAAATGTCTGACATTCTAATTAGTTAACAAAAGTAGTTCATGTGTTTAATGGCCTCTTCTGTTCAAACCAATAAATCTAATTAGCAAATCTTTTCAAATGAGACACTATACAATATTTCTATTATGCAAGTTTGCAATTACGCTTCTCAAATATAGTCAAAGGGCATGCATCCAAAAATAAGATAACTTTGACGTAAAATTATTATTTTTTTATTTGTAGTTTTTTTTAACGGCATAAATCAGTTTTTGACTTTTATTTTGGAAACGGCACTGCAAACAGCAACCTTCCGGTGGCCCTGTTGGAAATTTTGATAGGGTTGCCATTTTCACCAAATATAAACCCTCCCGATACAGTTAGGAAATGCAGGACGCACAATGAGTTTATTTGCGAGCGCTAAACAGCAGAGGAAAAACCACTAGAGTTAAAAAAATGGCAGACTCTGTAGTGATGGGGAGCGGATCTTTAAACTACGGAAGCGTAAATATCTTTCATTTCTGTTTCCTAATGTACAGTCTGCTAGCTTAGCCAAAAAACGCTAACTTACAGAGTTTGTTCAAATATAATGCACATATAACGGAAGAATTGTCATATATTTAAAAATGGACACAGTTTTTATGCAAACAGATCGGTCTATTCATTATGTTATGCGTGCATATATTATAGCCTTACAATAAATGTAGTAAAGCTAGTTATCTACTGTTCAGTGTCTACCAGCATTAAATTTTCACCCAAGTGGCGTTGCCTACCTGAACACAATTTTTGGCCATCATATGCCGAGTCATGCTGTTGGACCACTCTTATGATGCCCAAAAATGCTGTCTAGGAGAGCAGCCACCACTATCCCTGCAAAAGATCTTAGTTGATTTAAACTGGTCTCCCAGTCTGGAAGACCAGCAAAACATTTATACTGGTATAAACTTTTTGATTAGAACCATAAATCGGCCACAAATTTGCAATTGGACATCCTGATCTTTAATACTCTGTTCTTTTGATTAATAATTGCAGCGCTCTGGGAGCAGTAAGACCAGCACAAGTCCTACAGAGAACTATCAGCTGGCTCGGAGACGCACACTGCAGGTGGTGGTCAGCTCTCTGCTGACCGAGTGTGGCTTCGAGAGCGCTGAGAAAGCAGCGGTGGAGACTCTTACTGAGATGATGCAGAGCTGTGAGTTTTCCTTTATCCCATGCTAGTCTCTTGGAATTACTATTAAAATTAATATTAAACGTTTGATTATCTTTTGGTAGATATAACTGAGGTTGGCCGTTGTGCGAAGGCAACCTGTGAGCACACAGCTAGAAGTACCCCTACACTCTCTGATGTGGTCATCTCACTGGTCGAAATGGGTTGGTTGCCCTCTTATCAATATATTTAATCTTGAGAAGCAAAGTTTACTTCTGTATGTGGTTGAATCATGTTTATCTGGTAATGCGATTTTAACTAATTCTGAGCTTTACTTTTCCCACAATCACAGGTTTTAATGTGGATACTCTTCCAGTGTATGCCAAAAGATCCCAAAGGATGGTCATAACTGCACGTAGGTTTAAAAAAAAATGTAACTAATTTATCTGTTTGTACTATATTATCTGTTTTATAACTCCTCTGTGTTTTACAGCTCCAATAACAAATGCTCCAGTCGCCCCAAAAGCCCTCATGGCTGGACAGAAGCGCACTCATCCAACATACATCCCCAGCCACTTCCCAGAATTCCCAGATCCTCATACATACATCAAAACACCAGTGAGTTATTTTGTTCACCTGATGCCTTGCTATTGTGTGACTTTCAGCTTAGGGACCAATAACACTAAGAACATTCTGCTGCAACATATTCACATTTCGGTTTTAGACATTTCGAGAGCCTGTGTCAGAGTACCAGGTGGTGAGAGAGAAGGCAGCATCACAGAGGAGAGATGTGGAGCGTGCTCTCACACGCTTCATGGCCAAGACAGGAGAGACGCAAAGCCTTTTTAAGGACGACATCAGTGCATTCCCTTGTGAGTTTTACTGCCCCAAATACTGCTAGTGCAGGCCCGTCACCAAGTTGCCCCAAACTACTTAACATGCCCTCCTGCTTATATTATCAAGAGTGAACTTAATATTCAACCTAAATCTGGATCACTCCACACAGTACGTGGCATTTGGTTCTCTTAGCAGCATGAAAAATAAAACTTAAATTCAAATTCTGAAGGCTATAGGCTATATGGCATAAGCTTCCTTTATAGCTAATAATTAAAAAGCTGTTACCCCTCTAGTTCATCGCGATCTCACAAAGTTAAGTTATTATAATCAACGAATCTCTTATTACACTGCAGTGAATCTCTTATTGTGTTATAAAGGGAAGATTTGTGAGTGTGCAGGACAAAACTGACGATTTGAGCAGTGATTCTAACATAAATAGCCTCTTAATAAAATATTATATAATAGTAAGTCACAATATACAACACAATTTTTTTTTTTAAGTTGTTTTAATATAGAACTCATTAATTAAGAATACAGGTTGGTGTTGTTTTAGTGCCAGTGTACTATTTTTATTTATTTTATTTTTTATTTATACTAATGACTACCCATTTGACTTTCTGGTGTTCATTATTCACCTGTCTGTGTGTAATAAGTGATTGCAGCAAAGCCGAGCACCATCCCTTACCTGAGTGCCCTACTGCCCTCTGAACTAGAGCTTCAGACACTGGAGGAGACCGATTCATCTGAGCAGGACGACCAGACAGATACAGAGAACAACCACAGTAACATCATGCAGGCAAGCATGAAGAATTCAATTTATTTATTAAAAAAAAAATATATATATATATATATATGTGTGTGTGTGTAATAACTATATTTTGTTTATTTTAATAATTACCTTTTTGTTAGAATTATACTACGCTTTTATTATTATTATTGTACTTTTTTTTTTTTACTTCTAGGATGACCAAAGTGCAGATAAGGAGAACGTAGTGTTGCCGCCTGGTGGTGTTGTGCCTACAGGGAAGGCCAATGAAGAAAACATGATTGACAACCCCTATCTTCGGCCAGTCAAAAAGCCCAAAGTGAGAAGGAAAAAATAATTGATATCGACTTGGCTACTTCTACATTAGCTAATTAGGATGGACGAAAACTTATTAGCACATGCTAATCACATTGTGCACCTTGAAGTTCTAGCTAACATATGAGGAGTCTTCCACAAATGCAATTTGAAACACGCAGCGGTCCGTCATGTTACTGATGTTTGATTCTTATAGAATGACAGACTGTTTAGGAACCTCTGAAAAATATTAGATGGATTTCAAGCAGGCAACTTCTCTAAAGTGTGACACAGCTTAGAGTTGAATTTTGGTAGCTTGTTTTGATGAGCCTTTCCTTGAAATATCATTTAGTTTTTACAGTTCTAATCAACACACCAGAAACGTGACATTCTCTTTTGATTTGTGTGTATTTGTTACTCATTTGTGAATGATGGTAAGTCTTTCGTTGTTTATTTTAAGGCATCGTTTCAAAAGTACAAGTTGAAAATTAAACCAGAACGTGCAGATCTCTGTTATGAATGTGTCTCGTGTCCTGTTACTTTACTCATTACTATTCTAGTTTAATTTAAGTAATGTACATCTGGACATGTTATGAAATGGGAAACATAAAATGAAAATTTTTGTATGGATTGACAGTCACACTGAATTCTTCTGGTAGTTTTATTGATCAGTAAAACAAGCTTAGATATGCCACCCTGTTCCTCTGTTTCCTAAACTCTTTGTCGTGGTCGAGCTGCATGGACACAAAACACATCAAATTACGGGGAGGTGGGAATTATAAAGAAACACATTTTCCTTGTCATCTGTACCTCTGTACGCAGTGCTCTTCTCTCCAGCGATGGCACTTTTGACCAGTCTGGAGAGCCGAATTGCATAGGCCATGACACCTTCTTGCTTTGGATGGTATCATGAGCATATGCCCCTGGACTAAAAAAGGGATATACATTAAAAATATGCAATTCATTTCATTTAAACCTGGAATTAAATGTTTTAGGATGTTCTTGCATATACATAGATTAAATTTTTGTCAACTCTTATCACTAATCGTTATTCAGTAGCACAAACAACTGCAAAAATCAGGGGGCCTGGCTGTCAATTATTTTTAAGGATGATGTGGGACCTGCAGCTAAAAATTACCTTTTTTATTAGCAGAATACATTTATTACCCGGTGCACTCATAGTAAAATGAAAAAAAACAAAAAAAACAAAAAAAACAAAAAACAAAACGATCATACCCAGGGCTGGGGTCTGTATTTGATTGTCTGAATTTTGCAGAGGTGCTATTAAATGGAGCTTTTCCAGGAGGACACACTTTAGACCGAGTCCAGTCCTGCTGGTATTTCTGTGGTGAAGGGGTGGCCGTCTAAATAAGGAGAAGCATTTAAATTACATTAAATTAAAACAAGTAAGTTTGTAATGTTACTTAGAAATTAATAAACAATGCGTTACTTTAATTGGAGGCAGAAAGCGTCGAGCAGTGCGCGCTGCTAGCACATATCCCCTCTTACTCTCAGGTCTGTGTTGGAGCTCATATGCAAGAGTGCCCACCTGGGAACGACTTGAAATTAATTTAGTTGAAAAGAATGACACGTTTCATAACTTGTTATTAACTGCTGTACCTTTCGGCATACTCACCGTGTGGTTGTCGTAACTTCCGGGACCTAGTTCTTTGGAGCCGTAGAGCACGAGCATTTCATTGCCCATGCGATCAGGCGCAAAGTGCGTTGGAAACATCAGACGTTTCTGGCAGCTGCCGAACGCGACCCGAGGCCGAGGGGCTATCGAGTTGATCAAAACAAATAATATAATTGAATTTTGAAGGCGAACGATGCATATTAGTCCTGTTATGAATAAATTACCTGCGCCCCGTCTCGTCATAGCGTCCTGAAGTTTACTGGTTACCATGGTATCCAGGTGCAAACGAATGCTGATGATGTGGACCAGATGGAATTCCGATTGGTACGTTATCCAGAAGTTGTTAAATCAAGGAAAGCATGCATTTCATTTGAAATGCGTTTAAACGTGATTAATTAATTATTTAATTTATTATTAGCCTGTTATTTTAACTAAAACATTAGTATAATAAAGCAAACGATGCCTCAAAAATAGCGTGTCAGGATAGAAGTAGCCTAGGTCACAGGCCTATGTTTATCCAGAAAGCATTTGGAAAGTTAAGTCACACACTTTCCCACTGAGCAAAAGTACGTCTAAATGACGTCATTTCGACGTCTTTGTAGGACGTTGAAATGACGTCCCCTGACGAG
>JAUCMS010000186.1:0-14862 GCA_032357445.1 Enteromius radiatus | reverse complement strand
TTTTTTATTTTATTTTTGCTGTATCGAAAACATACCGAACCGTGACACCACTGTATCGAACCGAACTGTGATTTTTGTGAACCGTTACACCCCTAGTGTATTGTGAAGGAAGATGGTGACAAATGTGGCCACAAAGTAGGCGGATATTTTTGCAAGGGTAAGTTACAAGTGAAAACCTTTGAGTTTTCGTCGACTAAAACTAGACTAAAACTATCACATAT
Source organism: Enteromius radiatus (assembly GCA_032357445.1). Taxonomy (NCBI): domain Eukaryota; kingdom Metazoa; phylum Chordata; class Actinopteri; order Cypriniformes; family Cyprinidae; genus Enteromius; species Enteromius radiatus. The sequence goes on along the minus strand of JAUCMS010000186.1, from coordinate 14,641 downwards.
AGAAGTGACTAAAATTTGACTAAAATTAATAAGCATTTTAGTCCAAAAGACTAAGACTAAGACTAAATCTAAGATGGTAGTCAAAAACAACACTGCGTGTGTGTGATGAAGGAGGATCTGTAGGCCAAATGTACATCATTCAACAGGAATAATGTGCCAGACATCGATGTTGTGGGTTACTGTGAAGAAAAGGTGACACTAACTGAGAAAGTAAGAGACATGGCGAAGCAGTGGGTGAGAAAACTACTGTGCCTTTTTCACAACAGCTGCAACTCTAGTTTGTTAGGAAGGTTTGCTCACCATTGCCACCAGTGTGAAAGTCAACACAACACACATAAACACCATTCAACACTGTCAACGTCCACACCTAGTAGTTGTAACCGACGCTAATGGATTCGACACCCATGCTTTGGGTGAAACTGTGCTGTGATTACAGACATGAAAACTAGACCCCTTAAAATAACACTGTGACTCGCACTGAAGTGTTGATGGCTCTCTGATTTTCACAGCTGGTAATCTCATATGTTCATTAAAAATAACCTGTGCACCGAAAAACCATGAGCAACTCTGACAGCTGCTACATGTAACGACTGATTTGATGTACAAAGGGGCAAAAAAGTATCTTGAGCAAACCATGTATCTTGTGCTGTCTATGAGTAAAGCACTTATTTTTCAAGTACCCCGCTTTGTATAAATTATGGTAATGTAAAATCATAAAAAGACTGTCCATACGCTCAATTTGTATATACTAGGAATTCCAGGTGTGAATTATACTTTTACCTGTGCTGATTTACTATAGAAAACATCTAGTCAGACACGGTGGATACATCCCGATCAACAATCCTCACTGTTAATACAAAGATTTCAGGTTTAATTCTTGTGATACTTGATTACATTTCAGAAACGGTAGGATTTTTCCGTACAGATTATTAATTATGCATATTACATATGTCAAAAATTACCTAATAACAACTCCAAATACCACAATATAGAAACAGTCTTTGTACTACCTTTAGCTACTTTTAGATGTAACCGAAATTGAACTGGCTTCAGTTTGGAATCTGCGGAGGAAACTCCTAGAAATCGAGTGTTATCATAACCTGATCCATTTAAGCTCATTTATTAAAATTAAATACATGAACTATCAAAAGTTAAACATTGAAAAACTTTGTTAAGAAATCCAGCATATGCTGTTTATGTATGCATTGCTGCTGGTTTGAGCTGGTTCTTAACTGGTCAAGCTGGTCATGTGCTGCTCTTTATCTGGTCCTACTTAGGACAAGCACATGACCAGATCAAATCAGCAGTCATGCATTATTGTGACCTCAATGCTACAAATGAAATTTAGAAATGTTTTGGGCTCTTTGTCTGCAGCCTTTCACATCAAAGCTAGAGTCATTTTCAAGTAATTAGAAAAGCTGCAAACATGTCCACTTGGCTAACTAGAAATCATCTTCTCGCTAATAGTGCTAACAAACCAATGGCTTCACTCGATAAGCCGCTGCCAAACAGTTGGGAGGCCAAAAACCAAGAAAGTTTAGTTTAGTGAATTCAGCAGAAGTGCTTCAATTACCATTGGGCTAATACTGCTGTAGAGACAGAGCCCGGGCAGCTCCGAGCTAGCTTGGCTGCTGAGGGGGGTGATTTATTGTTGCTTGCGTGTTTGAGACAGCGAGGAAGGGAGGTAATCAGCATGGAGCTGCAGTTTAATGCTGTTTCAGGGTCACGGTGCACTTTGCACTTGACTCTTGCATAAAATATGCTCTTGTTCCTCCGTCACATACTGTCTCTTTGTCCTCCATAAAAGTTGTTAACACTAAAATGTGTTGCACTTTGCAAAGTAAAGACCCTTGGCAAAGATCAAGACTGTCATGGGGTGATAACCATGGCACAGGAGTGCATGCAGCTGAAAGAAATTGCACCAAAAGGTTACGACAGGTGGCATAATCCCTTCTCAAGAAAGCAAAACGTTTGTGAGTTGTTTAGAAAAGTTTGCAAGTCCTTGGATCAATATCAAGACTGGATGAAGCATTGTGATACCATCACTAAAATTATACATACCACTCACCTGGCTTATACTGTTAATAATATACCCTTTTTTTGCAAAGAATCGCTCAAATTGTTGCACAGTAACTGCCCTTGTTATCCCCGTCTAATATCCAATCACAAGAGACCGAGGACTGCCCTTGTTCTTTTGAGTGACAGAATTAAATGGAAATGATCTTATTAGCAACACTCTAATGTGTTCCCAAGATCCCTGATGGTGAATTTGAATTGACTGATGGCATCAATATTTCATTTATTTAAATGTGACACCACATCACCTTTCACATGCACTAGCACCTCTCTTATTTGTCTGTTTGCAGAAGCTGGATAAGAGCAGGTGATTCTTGCACACAAAGTAATAGCACTAATAGACCAAACGAGACTGTACAGCTTGATCAGTCTAGCTTAATAATACGTTGACCTGCATCTCTCAGTATTAAGACGTGTTCAGCGTTAATACCAAATCTAATATGACTGAAACGTTAAATGTATGCCAATAGTATTTCAAACTGAAATTGCTTCCTAAGTGGAATGATCAGTTTATATATACTGATAGTTTATTCACTCCACCTGTCTGTGTTCACAGTGTTCCAGACCAAACCATGTAAGCACTGCAAGGTTTTCTTTATCCATGTCCTTTCATATGCAGCATCAAAACCTTATCCGAATTGCCTAAAGGAAATGTCTGTTGACATCCCCCACATTATCCTCACAAGTACAGACACAAACACATAGCTGAGGTCATTTCAACTCCTCTCTGAGCATCAGGTAAACTGCACTTGGCAGTGTTAAGACAACACGTGGTTGAGCGAGAGAGACACTGTGAGTGAGTTTTTGTTTATTTGCCAAATAGTTGTTCTTTTATATCCCTTGGCTGGGTGAATCTGACACAAATCGCATAGTATAAACATGGGCAAAGACCATCCTTTTTATGGCTAGTGTCAGGGAGAATTAGTGCAAACACTAAACACAACATACATAGCAATGCGAATGCACCTGGTATTTATCACGTTATGGGGACCAATTGTAAATTTTGATCTTGTGAGGTCCCCATGAAGAAACAAGCTTATAAATCATACAGAATGAAGTTTTTTTTGCAAAGAAATAGTTTTCTATAAGGGGTAGGTTTAGGTGTAGGGTCAGTTTAGGGCAATACCATAAAACATGTAAACCCAACATGAGTGTGTTTGTGTGTATGTGCGTGTGCGTGTTGTGTATAATTAATATTTTTATCAGCAAATAAGATGCTGGTCTTCTGAGAGTCCATTTAAATTTGAAATAGGCATTATCCATTATTAACTGACTTGGCACAGTTTGAAAAGCATTGAAGAAACCTGAACAAAAAGCATATTCATCTTCACCAAATGCACGGGTCTATTGGCTGGTGTCCTCAAAATAATCATTACAATTGTGTGCAACCAACTTCTTTAAACTCCACACAACAGTAATGCTGACTGGATTACAATTTAAATGCCTGCAACAAAGCATATTTATTGAGATTCTCCAAACAAGAGCTCTCTATTTCAAATGCTTTTCTGCCATTTAAACTCTTAAAAGTTGATAATGAAAGAATCTTTTATTGCTTTACTGCTATTTATTGCTTTTCAGGAATGAACACATACAGTATAGGCGGATGAATGGAAAATTGGACAGATCGCCAAACAGGTTAACACAGCAGAACAATTTATAGAATTAGAAAGAAGACAGATAAACATAAAATAAAATATGGGACCATACAGACAGATTTCTCTGATTTACAATGTACAGAATGTGCAGTGAGCTGAAATTATTGCAAATTCTGGAAGCCACATCTCGACCATATCTGATGCCAGGCACAGCGGTCTATGGCCCAGCAGGCTCAAAGTCACTGGGCAGAGGTTTGGAGCATGAGCAGTACTACAAGGGCAGGGCTCCTCAGGAGCGCAGACACATGCCAAGAAAGATGCCAAAACTGCAATTTTTGAAGGAGTCACTGTGACACCCCATCTGCACAAGCTGCATGTTTACATCAGATTATTACCAAGTCATCACTGTTGTTCAAAACAAAGCGTGTAATCATCCAGACTTCCAGACTAAAAATGCTGCAGTCACTTGCTATTCCTAAAAAGCTATATTTACGAAAGCAGCATTTATTTAGCATTCAAAGTAACATTTACTTGCTGACTTGTTTACCACACACAACTTCACCCAAAAGATTAGAGGCTTTCTAATACCTCTTCTGCACAAGCAACAACAGCAGGATAGAGAGGAAAGCAGTGTTGTAGCTGGGATTGGGGATTTCCTCAGCTCAACAGAGAAATATCAGTGATGCACACTCCATCTTCTGAGGACGCTTGTCAGTATAAGGGTTCAGAATCAGTTCCGGAAGACGTGACACCTATAAAATGTAAAAGCTACGAGTGTGAGATGATTAGAAGTATAGTGAGCATATGAATGAACCTATTTTCTGTGGGGTTATCCTTTTTTTTTTTTCCAATAATCCTTCTAAAAAGATAATCATCCATTTTATTGCCGTTGCCTGCCAAGATGTTCACAAGCAGAAACAAGGGATTATAGGGAGGCAATAGGGCACCAGAGGAACAATGAAAAAAAAACCCCACACCAAATCACGCAAGTTTTTTTCAGAAGGAAAAGATTACATGCTTGTTTCTAATATATTTACCCTAATAAATATACAGTATATTTACTTAATGATTAATCACTTTTAACTGCATCCAAAATAAAAGTTATGTATATGTATGTATATTATGTAAAAGTATATATATATATATATATATATATAAATATCGCAGGTCATTCACCTCAGTTTGTAAGGAATGACTGACAACTGGACTTTGAATTATTAAAAAAGGTGGTGGTGATGCAGCCATGACACAAAGCATTATTTTTCTAATAACTCAACGGCCCGGAGTCAATTACCCGCTTATACTACAGTTGCCGAAATCTGTGATTCACACCACTACTCAAGCAAAAAGAAATGCCAGATTTGCCTCAGCTTTCATAAGTAACATGCATTAGTCAACAAAAGCATTTTGCCAAATGCATGACAGAAATGTTTGCACTGAACTTTGTTTTGCACGGTTCATTAAATTGTTTACATTTAAGGCCATGGAAACTCTTAAATAGTACAAAAAGTCTAAATTAGAAGAGGTCTTAAATTTGAGGATGGAAAGACAAAAATCGTTATATGGATTAATATGATGATTCAATTGAAAAAGGCTACAATTTCACTGAATAGACTTGAGCGCTGCTGGCTTTGTGTCCAGCTGTTACCAAAGAAACCACTATATTTCTAAAGTTCTGAAAGTGAAACTGATGGCAGAGAACAAATTAGCTTTTTTCAATAAGCCCTTCTGCTAGTTTTGATACATGTTTTTAAATGTGAACCATTAGTTATACTTTAATTTCCTTCAATAAAAAATAAATTAAGTAAAAGTGTAAAAAGTGTGAAGACATGGATTAGTAATCTGGCCCCTTGGTGTAAAGGGACCCTCATCACTATCAAAGTTGCTCATCTCTGATTTAAGGTATTCGTCTGGTTTTTGTACTTAGTATGATTATTTCTTCCGCATGTTAGTTGAAGCATTACTAATGAACTAATGCCTCCGTTGTTAATTCCAAAACGTCATTTTAGAGCTAGTAATAAAGGCTTGAGCCGTTGACAGCAGATTAATACAGTTAATAACTAAGTTATGAATTTGTGTGTGTGTGAGAAAGAGAGAGAGAAGGCACATGTGAATAATCTCCGAGTCTGTGCATCTCTTAAAGGTGCTTGGCTAATAGTAAAAGTTTTTAGTTTTTTTTTTCACTAGCAGTGCAGATATTAACTCACTTGTGAGAAGTCAAGTTGTATTTAAGTTGATAAAATTGTAAGAGTAGCACTAACAACATTAGCTAGTATGTAGCTTAATGTGTGTGCAAACTGTGTGCTTCTGAGGGAGAGAGAGAGAGGAAGATGTGATTTCCATACATAATAAAATGTGACAAAACATGGAAATTAGCTGTCATGTGGATTACTATATTTATTTGTTTGGCCAGTGTCATTGTGGGTTTTGGTTATTTTGCTGCTGTAAGAGCTTTGAAATAATATAAATTATTTGGTGAAGTGATATGGTCATGTAATGCAGTCAAAGAGCTGCCTGGAACTATGTTCACTGTGCATTTCCCTGAAAATAATTGCACACCTTAGAACATTTGTCAGCCAATCAGATTCAAGCATTCAACAAATTCATCTTGATAATGTCAGATAACTTCTAGTCATGTCAAAGTGTCAAATTTTCACAAAAATCACATTGTCACAGTTTGCTTTTTTTGTTATTCTCACTTACATAAATGATATCTAGTTCCCTGCAACCACTTGTAAAAAATATATATTTGGTGTAATTTGGTTTACTTGGGTACTTTTTGGTTCGATTGTATGAAATATCAAACCACTTTGAAATAGCTATTTAAATTGTACAATTATTTTAAGACTTTACAATGCTTATTTATTAATGTCCACATTGCCTAATCGAAGAACAGTCAGAGGTTGCATTAAAATAGTCTGTTCCCTTTCAGTCGGTCACTCCAATCTCTGTCTCATGTGTCTGGGCATAAAGCAAGTTGAGGCGGCTTTTGTGGATGAGTCCATGCAGTGTCAGGGGTTTGGATGGAACCTCATCTGCATTGGCATGTCAATTGCCTCAAGCTGCTGGCAGTGCGGCTAGCCCTGGGTCGTCTCAGGGGCGCTTCCAGGGCAGACACATACTAATTCGTACAGACAACACAGTGACCGTAGCGTACATCACCCACCAAGGGGGTCTATGCTCCCGTCACATGTCACAGCTCGCCCGCCACCTCCTCCTATGGAGTCGGAAGCCTCTGAGGTTGCTTCGCGCCATTCACATTCCATGCTATTGCAACCAAACAGCCAACGAGCTTTCACGAGCTGCACTCCCCAGGAGAATGGAGACGCCATTCCCAGACGGTCCGGCTGATTTGGGAGACGTTCAGAGCCGCTCAGGTAGACCTGTTTCTGTTTGCCTCTCCAGAAACCTCTCGCCAGTTGTTTACGCCTTGACCGACAGAACCCTCAGCATGTACACCCTGGCACACAGCTAGCCGCAGGGCCTGCGCAAATATGCGTTCCCCCCAGTGAGCCTTCTAGCAGAGTTCTGACTCAGAGATGGGGGAACCTGTTCGTAGGGTGGTGTTCTTTTCTACGAGAAGACCCCCAGAGATGCCCGATCAGAGTCGTGTTCTTGTTCTTGCAACAAGGGTTGGAGCGAAGGCTGTCTCCCTCCACCCTCAAAGTCTACGTGCAAACCAGTGATAAGAAAGGCCCCCATAGACGGCAGGTCTGTTGGTTAGCACGACCTGGTCATCAGGTTCCTTAGGGGGGGCCAGAAGGTTAAACCCTCCACGGCCTCTTACTGTACACTCTTGGGACCTGTCTCTTGTGCTGAGAGCACTGCAACAAGTCCCATTGGAGCCTTTGCCTGAGGTTGTGCTGAAGTTCCTTTCAATGGAAGCTTTGCTCCTGCTCGCATTGGCCTCCATCAAGAGGATAGGGGACCTGCAGGCATTTTCGGTCGACAAATCGTGCCTGGAGTTCAGGCCCTCTGATTCCCAGGTAACTCTGAGGCCACGGCCCGGCTACATGCCCAAGGTTCCCACGATTCCATTCAGAGACCACGTGGTGAGCCTCCAAGCGCTGCCCTCAGAGGCAGACCCAGTCTTGCTGTTGCTGCATTACTAAGCTATTATCATGACAAAGTTTGACTACTTTCTCTCACACAGACAACCATAGATGGGAATTATGTCATCCATACAATATAGAGTACAGCACAGATTGGAGTTTCAGTCTGAGCCTATTTTTTTTTTTTTTTTATTCCCTTCAGAGGCCCACTAAGTAATAGTGACAGTTATTATGGCAGGCTGTTATGTTTCATTACTATCAGTTAAGCTGCCAAAAACACTTAAAGGAGACAGCCTTCTCTCTTTTCTCTTCATAACATTGATATAGTGAGGTGAGGTGTATATTATGCCCCATTACTCTCTTCTAGTAACTGACAACTTTAGGATGTCTTTGTGTTTTTGCAAAGCTGCGACAGAGAATATAATGCTGGGTACTTTGCTTGGCCAAGGTGGTCTAAGCGAACTGTAATGACAGGATTTGGTTACATACTGAAGTGTGCATTTAACACATTTGAATGCACGTTTTAGTCAAATTGAAAACAAATTTTTCCATATGCATGGGATCAAAGTTTGTAATACTGTATGGTTTCAGAGGACTTGAAATATAATCCACAAATGTGTGTGCATACAAATATACACACACAAAAAAGATGACAGACAGAAATCCACAGAATCACGACATGAGTGGAGAATGATATTGAGCTAGTGCTGATTTCGTGACTATCAGTACATCTCACAACAATAAACTGACAGATTGTGAAGTTTATGTCCTTGTTCTGCCTGTATGAAACTGAAATAGCAAACATACTTAGCTGCAAAAAAAGGGTTATGTCTGACTAACAGAGCTAGTAAGAAAAGGAGCGCAAGGTCCAGTGTAAAAAGAAATTCTGAACTCAGTGACCAGTGATGGAGTAAAGAGAGAGAGTTTTTGTTGTTGTTTTTGTTGTTGCCAGGTACTTAAAAGAGCCATATGCATTACTTATTTGAAATGCACAAAAAGCCCACCCATAATGTTATAAAATATCACTATTCTTATAATTGCTGTTAAATTTCCTATTCATTTAAGAATCTTGACATTGTTTTGATCAGAACAGTATTAAGCACCACAGTTGTTTCTCTAAAAAAGTGCACCAACTTGACATATTAGAATGCTTTCTGAATGATCATGTCTGCTGCTAAAATATAATAACACAGAAAACAATAAAAAATATTTAAATGTTTCAAATGTTTACATTTTATTTCTTGATCAAATAAATGTGGCTTTAGTACGTAAGAAACTACTAGTGTAGAATGTAGAATTCATTAACCGATAGAATATTACTGTACCTCAAATCAAGTATGACAATGGTGAAAATTCCATTTAATTTGATTATTTCTTCATGGAAAACCCATACAATGTGCACAATAATGAAACCTAAAGAATGTCAATACGGCAAGGAGCTCAGACTAGTGAAAATAAATCATGTCCATCGCATGGGGTAAAAATGATTTGGGTACTGCAAGCATAAGACTTGAGTAAAAGTGTGTGGCTGTATTAGGCAGTCCTATGGTTTCCCAGCACACAATTACTCCGTAAGCCAGTAGAGATGTCGGTTCATTGCCTTAACCACTTGCTGTGTGGACACCCTGGACTGTTTTTATTTAACTTCACTCCCTCTGGATAAAACTAATGGTACAAAGGAATATATTTTTTATTGGAGAGAAAAAAGGAAAGCTATACATAAATGTGGAATGGAAGATCACTGTGCCTATTTTCTTGAAAATTTGCTTTCCATTAAATGTAGTACAAATACAAAATACTGAAATGTTTGCAATTTTTTTTTTCTTCACAATATTATTCAGACAATGTCTCACACTACTTGATTAGCACGGTTTCTCATGGGTCAGCAGGCCCACAGGCTATTGAGTGCAGTGAAACCAGGAAAAAAGAAGTAAAAAAACAAAAAACAACAGAAGTGTTCATTCAATTAGCCATGCCTCAAGGACAGTAAAATCGGCTCCCTCATAATTACTGGAGATCATCTTTAATCAGGCTTATACACAATTGCTCACTCTTTTAAGTAAAAGCTACATCTACAGTGATTAAAAGTAGTATATACACCACTTTTGACAATTTTCCTCTCTTATACTCATGTCTACTAGTTTCACCACATATCTGAGACCAGGGTGGATATTGAGGAAAATACTGTATGAAATAATCAACAGCTCAGATGGTAAAGTAAAAAAAATTATTAAATCCATGTTAAAAAAATTAATGCAATTTAATTAAAAACGAAATTGCAAAGCTAAGACAACCAATGGACAGCAAAACGTTAATTGGGTCAGCAGGGACAGAAAAAACAAGTGGAGAAGAAAAGACACATTAACTGAAAAAAAAGAATTAAAATGAAGAATTATGCGTATAACCATCAGGAACCATTTCTTCTCCAGCACCACCATTTTCCACAACCTACCTAATGTCTCCAAAGGTGTCAGGTTTAGGAGATTTTGCTTGGGTAAAAGTGTTATGAAATACATAAAGACGTTTTATAAGCTTTATAGATGAGTTGAGAGTGGCTCTTTATGGACTGGCACCACATCTTCTTGTACTGTTTAAAGAATTTAAGATTTAGGAGTTAATTTTTAGTCTATCTGTGCAAGATAGACTTTTCAGGATAGGAAATGGACTAAAAATTAACTCCCAAAACATACTGCCAAATCTTGTTTTTTGACAAATTATGAAATGTAATGAAAGTAAATTAAAATAATCAAGAGAAAAGAAAAGAAATAATGATAGAAATCTCATTTTTAAGCCCCAAAATAGCCTGCAAACATTTAATGTTAATAAATGCTGGAAAGATCACACTTGACTTAATTTGGTAGTCCTTTTTGATGTCTGAAGCTGCAATCATTTTGTGCTTATATTGCTTTTCCTAATGAGCGCAAATGTTTGTGTCAAAACTCTAATTAGACCATCATCAATACACTCTGCAGAAATCAATCAGTTTTGTTCTTGAAAGAGTCTTTTTCTTTATCCAAACACTTAAAAGGATACAGGAAAATTCAAAAGGACAAAACTATCAAAAGGACGATCTATTATTTCCAGAGAAAACAAACGGATTGTTTGCCAAATAAAGTGTCCTTATTTACTCACCCTCATGTTCTTCCAACCCTGTATGACTTTCTTTCATCTGCAAAACTTTAAAGAATATCTTTTGTGAAATATCTCAGTGGTCTAATTGTAAGCAAATCTTGCCAAAATTTTACAAAAAAAAAAAAAAAAGAAAGAAAGAAAGTCATAGAAAGTTAGTTTTTGCTTTACATTAAACTTTCTAAAACTCACAGCTCTGAATTTGACTGGTTAATCACTACATTATGTAATTACATATTTTTGGGGGGAATAGTGTAATTGCAGATACAGTTGATTTTTCCAGGCTTTTTAAATCTGATAAGTTAATAAGAAAACCTCCATCACTTCCATCTGCTCTGCTAAGTGTTCGCATTTGTACCCTCTTCAACCAGACCTGCATAACACTATTTTGATTATAAATTATACTCCACTACACTCCACATGAATGAAAAATGCTTGCATACAGTATAAGTGTAAGTTGTAGGGCATGTTTATAGTAGATTAATGAGTGCGTGTGAATGTGCTAAATTTGTCCAAATTGAAGTGCGACACGCCAGACGCCACCATGAATCAAAGCCACTACAACATTATTGGGCGTTTCAGCTGGCAGCTACACATTCAAAACCATTTAGATGCTTTTCATGACCTACTACCAACATCAAACCCTTCTCCCTGCCAAATAAACAAATCACTCATGCTCAAAGCTAACATGCTTCATTATCACACCAAGTAAACCATTGGGAACTGAGGAAACCACTCTGAACCACCATCTAAAATCTTGATCTTGAATATACAGTGTCAGAAAATTACAAGCATTACACCCGCTTAAAAAACACAGTGGTTATTGGGCTTCAAAGAGGTTTTATACAAGTAAGTGGTGTAGTTTTGACACTTATAATCAATACTTTGCTGAAGCATCTTTGAAACATGTGATCCAGACCTCCTGCTTCAAAATGATCTCTCCTCAAACACCTCCGGGGAACACTGTGAATGCTAATCGCAACACATTAATGAATTCTAATAGGCCAGAGGTGTAATTTGGGCATTCAATTACCCCCGGAGTATCTCTAATTAAGGGCATGTGAACATCTATTAAAATAGCCATGTTCCCAGCAACTCTGGAGTGGAACTTTAATGAAAAACATGACATATGCATTACATAACGAAATGCAGTGAGGACAGCTTAAAAAAGGGTTCAAAACAAAAAAACGCCAAAACGTGTTGAGGATCATATTACTGCAGGTTTTAAACCAAGCTTGGTGGAAAACATTATCCACAAAACATGACGCCATGTGACTAATTCTGAACAGTATGCAATTACCATATACTTTGTTCACAATTTCCGAACAATAACAAAGTCTCAGATGTTTCATTTTGTTACGCTCAATTATCTCCCATGCATTTGTTTAAAAACAAAAAACAAAAAGTGCAATAACAAGCATATGGTTTTATAAATGATCATCAAAAATTTTTAAATAGTTACAAAAACTGTATTCCTGTGCTTCTGTGCTACAGCTGTCAGGTTCTTTTTTCAACCAGTTTTCAGCCAGTTAATAAAAAACTCAATAAATAATCAAATAATTCACAATGAATAATCAACAGTTGCTAAAAACAATCTTCAAATGAAAAAAATTCTCAATTGCTTTTTGGTAAAACTTTCAAATTAGGAAACACATATTCTCTATTAATTATTACTTTTCCCTCAATACATGTCTAATTTGCTCCTTATTAATAGTTATACTATAGGTAGTTGCTAGGTTTAGGTATGAGATTGGATTAAGGGATCTAAAATATGGTCATGCAGAATTAGGCATTAATTAGTGCTTTATAGGTATTAATAAACAGCCAAAATTATTAGTGAGAATTGGTCCTGTATAAAGTGTATAAAAATAAACACACAATATGTGTTAATGTGTTAAATAAAAAATAAAAAAACATCAATATGGTTATAAAATTGCATTGTATGCCATTATCCTGTTTTTCCAAACGTATTTTCCTCCTTTTCCTTCTTCCAGCAACAACATGTGCTGTTAATTTGTTTTAAAACTAACTACATTTCAGACCATAAATGAACAACACAATTTAGAATGTTTGCACACTGTGCTACTTTTTTACATAGAGATCAGTAAATTACTTTATTATATTATGTTTTATATAATTAATTGACTAAATCACATTTGAATTAAATTGACAGCCCTGGCGGCTACATGTCCATTTATGTGTACTGCTTACGGGCATCGTGGATAAAATCGTCAGTTTTGTAATGTGTATTCCAGAAGCTCAGGCGGATACACACCCTGCTATTTCCCATACTGCCCCCCTCCCTGTAATGATAGTGGTGTGGCACTGAGAGTGATGGCTCAATAACGGACCTGCAGAGAATGGCACTCTGAGGTGAATCACTCTCACATGAAACAGTCTTAAGAATTATCTCAAGCATCTGACAGCACATGGCTCCCGAGCAACAGTTATTTTGAGTGCAGTGTAGGTTATTATTCTGGTTTATACGGTGATAAACTGGCCAAGAATATGCTTTTTTGCAGCTTAAACTGTGAGGATGTGAAAACTTAAATGGTAATATTTTGTAGGGCAATAAAGAGAGAAAAAGAAAAAGAGCTCAGCATACATACGTTATGCCAAGTACTATCTGAAAATAGGAGGCATACCAAAATGGTGAGAGGGAACTTTAAAAAAGAGATTGTACAATACTGGCTGCTTGTATTTAAAAAACAAAAACCCCTTTGAAACTTGGCATTAACATGCCTTTTGGTATTCAGATACCATCCAATGTGATCAGATAGCAGCATACAGTAACTTCAACAAGTACACATATTGCAACAGCTCATAGCACAAGCTGCAAAAGGAATAAAACGCTTTGTTCTGATAATCAATATATCCCCTTTCCAGGTGTTACAAATTAATGGAGACATAAAAGTAAGCAAGAAGCAGAGAAACAGAAAAGGAGACACAGAGAGAGAGTGTGTGAGGAAATTATAGAGTTTCAGTGAAGGAAGTGTTCCTACATCCAGCTGCTTCCTCTAGTGTTCAAGTCCATTGGGTCTATCTCTGGGAATACCGGGTGTGTTATTATTTTGTAATATTAGGCCTTTCAGAACAGATGTTCTGGAGACAAGATCTCATAAAAAGACCACTAAAAACGGCTTTGGTGCTGCCCTGTAATCTGTCCAGTTCAAACAAATCCACAAAACTTCTTACAGAACATACATATGGAAACAGCAGGACTGAAATAATTGCATACTATAGGTGTAGCTATGAATAACAGCTGACCACCTGTGGAGAAAGGGAGAATGCCAACCGGATGGTTTATTAAAGGAATAAGAAAAACCCTGGAAAATGTATGGAATATAAAAAAGCAAATATATATATATATATATATATATGTGTGTGTGTGTGTGTATATATGCATGGCTATATTTAAGAAAACTATGTTATGTTTATAATTTTAATCTATTTATATTTAATAGTTTAATTTAATATAAAATATAAGAATTGATATATATATATATATATATATATATATACACAAAAAATCCAAGCCAAACATTTGTATTTTACATGGATGAAGTTCAAAGGCTGCATGTGTGTTCTCACAGTTCCTGTTCATGACAAGTGAAATCCAATCCCTACAGATACCAGAGATTGAGTTGCTAAGAGAGATGGGGACAAACCCAGAATGAAGACCACATTGACAGTTGGATGAGGTTTAAACAGCTTCCAGTGATTATCGTCTTTTGATTACAGAGACCGTCTCTGCATTTGATAAATAAAGTTTAATCTCGTCATTATTCA
>JAUCMS010000185.1:0-14878 GCA_032357445.1 Enteromius radiatus | reverse complement strand
TAGATAGATAGATAGATAGATAGATAGATAGATAGATAGATAGATAGATAGATAGATAGATAGATAGATAGAAAATAAAAATTTCAGTATTTAAAAATAAAATGTTAAATACAAATAATGGCATATTTATATATCATGCAAAAAAATGCACATTTTGGAAAAAATACATACTAAATAAATATTTTTTTGTATTATTTTTATATTTTTTTGTATTTTTTGTATTTTCTTACATGTGCAAAATACAAACACAGAGAGAAACATATCAATTAAATAATTATAAAAAGTCAAAAAAGCTAAAAGTACCAAAATATGGCTGTGAAATGACAATGGCTTATTAATATTTAAAAACACATGCTTTAGTATTTTTAAGAAATAAAATATTAAATAATTATTAATGGCAGATACAGTAGATAGATAGATAGATAGATAGATCAATTGATTGATTGGTTTTTGAGTATGCCATAGTGTTGTTTTATACTTAACCAAAGTACAAGCAAAACTGAACTCTTAGGTCTGTCCATCAGAAGTGCAAAACGGTAATTTCTTGCACGAGTAACATCTAGCATCACTCTAGCTCTAATATGCAAGCCAAATGACTCTCTTTAAATGCAGCCCCTTGAAAATAACAAGACACCGCGATAAACATTGTTCTCTTCAAGCGCCTTTGAATGTGAGATTTCCTGTCCTCGCCGTTCCGCCTCAGACCCCGGCCTTTGAAAGCATGTGTGATAAAGTCTGGAGCGAAATGACTACAACACACAGCTTTCAGGGCCAAATGAGTTCCCATAGTATTATTTTTTTATCTGCGGCCGGTTCTTTTGAAGTTTGATTTCGAAGCGCCACAGCCGCGAGATGTCAGAAAGCAGACGTGCGGCATGAACAGATGAAAGTTTACAGAGTGGTCATTCATCTGAAAGAGACGAGAGGGTGTGTGTCTGTTTCTTGCTTTCTGAAATTTATACTTCTTAGCGTGCATGTGCGCACAACCGCTAAAAAATGAAAAGCCGGTATCTTACACGTTTTGATACGGCCCTTATCATTATAATGTAAATGTGTGCATGAACACATGAATAAGGCATTATTTTAAACCCAATTGGCGTTAAAGTGGCTTTTCATCCTTTAGCTGGGGCCCCATTGTGTTGGAGCCGGTGTGCATTGCTCTAATGTAGGGACTATTCTATATCTGGGGATGAAGCTGTCTGTTCAGGTGATTGACACAAGCCCAAATTAATAGGTGGTTTTGAAAATTAGTCCGTGGAGACCCGGCGGAGGTGCGCGGAAGAAGGAGAGTCGTCTCCGAGAGGAGCCGTGCCTTTTTAACCCCGCTCATTGGTATTCTGCGGTGTGCACGGCGAGGTGCTCTCTAAATGGCTGAGGCGCGCGGCTCGCCGAACCCCTCGACACGCGCGCGCTCAGACGGACCCCGTGGAGAGCTGGAGAACAATATGCAGCCCGGAATACAGAAATCAAAATGGGGCCCAATTAATAATCACATAGTTAGTTCATATTTTATACGACACACTTCTTGAGCTTCAACAAAGTTGGGCAGAGCAGAAATTTTGGATTTTTTTCTCTCTGCGTGGCACGTGGCCCATACTTACATTTTGAACTTTCATCAGTGTTTTTCTGCTGCTTCTGCATGGCAGAGCTGATGATGGGCTCGACTGGCTGTTCTTTGTCTGCTTAGATTCTGTAAAACAGCTAAAAACACCAAAAGATGGCCGTGAAATGACAATGGCTTCTTAATATTTAAAAACACACCTAGAGAGCCTATATACAAATACAGATATGGACATAAATGCAAGCATTGAGATTTTTGGATCTAAATGGAAATACTAAAAACATTCTTAATATAAGTACAAACTTTGAGATAAAAAAAATATATAACCAAAATATATATATATATATATATGTATAAACTATTAAATATAAATTATTATTATTATTATTGGATTTTAGATAGATATGCAAATAAATGCACACTTTTTTATAATATAAACTATAAAATATTAAAATTTTGATTTAGTGTGATATATATATATATATATATATATATATATATATATATGGATATATACAATAAAAATAAAATATATAGAACAAATACAGAAATTGGAAAAACATGTAAATGTAGTAATTTCTTAGATATGCATTTTTTAAATATGTAAATAAATATATGAATATATGAATTTATATATTGTATATATATGTATACAGTATATATATATAAAACAAATGCAAACATTTAGACTAAAAATATATAAAAATAATAAAAATTAGTCCTTAGAACTAGTTCCACACATAGAAGAGACTAATATAAATTGTTAGTGTAGCATTAGCAAAAAAATTTAAACATTGCAATTTTGTTTTTATGTAACACTAACATTTTTAAATGTAACATTAAGCATAAAATTACTGCAATAATCATCTATCTATCTATCTATCTATCTATCTAAAAACTAGCCAAGGTTTCTTCCGTACGCACAATTCTAAGCATGTTCTGCATGACCTTGAACCGTCAGTTATGCTCCTTAGCGTTAAGCTTTTCAAAATGCCCAAACCAGCACTTTTTTCGACTTCATCTAATTAATCAAAATATTACTAGCTAAAAGCCTTTATTCATATGCACATACTTTAATTTATTGATTGCACTGCAAAATGTGTTCCCCACATGCTCACTTCTTGTATTATTTTCAAAAGAGGACAGGATTTGACATGCAGTGGGATTTATTTGGTTTTTATTGTCTTGGAAGAAAAAAAAACCCATCTCTTTTAAGTGATATGGGTATGTATGCGTGTGGCCTAGGTTTGCCCGTCAAAGTCAGTGTTGAACACTTTACAGATTTTGACATATTCATTTAAAGTTGCTAATCGCATGTAAATATGCAAGGAAGGTTCCCCTGGGCTCTCTTTGAAATGCAAATAAAGAGTGCAAACAAAGGTCCGGATGGACAGAGGTGCAGATCCAGTCAAATCACAGAGGTGTAATACTGCTCACATCTCATTAGGACAGAAAAGAACACCTCCGTTTCTCATTAGACTATTTATTGCGATTTGTTTCTAATTTTGCTGCATGTTTTCTCCGTACTGTATAGATGTTTGATGCTATGCGGCGCAGTTATTCTCACTAATTTTACCCTGTCAGATCTGTAGCAGTATCTATATTAAATGTGTTTTGACAAATAAGAAGGGTGGAGGCTGTATTGCTGTATCTTTGAGCTGTTTGCAATTCTCAGAGAAGCATGCGTGTAAACAGAAATAAGGCTGTAATTGAGTGTGATTGTGACTGTAGTGCAGCGTGATCAGTTTAATTACTCAAACTGAAGCAGTTTAGTTTGTGTTTGCTGTAGAAGGGGAAGATTGTAAGTTTCTTTTGAATTAGTGCAACACAAAACATTTGTGCGGTTTAAGTTTCTGTGTCATTCCTTCAGAACTGCTTCTGCAAATCTATCTGTCTATTAGGGCTGCATGATATCTTGCATGTGATAGTAAAGCTGGCTCTTTGAATAAATCTCCATTACCTGTTTTCCGATGGAGCAGCATTTAATACACAGAGCCATAGTTTGCTGACAAGTTCTGCAATTTGCGCGCATAATCACAAATAGATCGCATGCGATAGTGAACATATAATATTGCATAGATATCGCATGATATTTATATATTTCATGCAATATATTGGGCATCGCTACTAACTATCTATCTACGTATCTATCTATTGTTATATCATTTATCATCTAATGTCTGTTGTCTATTTCAACATATTATTATTATTATTATCATTGTAAGACTATTGTTCAGCTTTAACTCATCCTAGTTCTTTAATGCCACAAGCCTCACTCTTTCATAATATTGTTTGCAATTCACTTGCACAATTTATCTGTTATCTACACATTTATTATTATAATAAACATGTTTTTTTAGACTAGAACATCACTGCAGTCTATAGCAAGTATTACCAAAGTGAAGCACCTTGTCATGAAGCACTTCTAGTACAGGTGATATGTGCAAAAATATAGGTTATATGTTCACCTTTTCATAAAAGCATGAAACTTGGTACAATTGTAGAGAGCAATAAAAAAAAACTCATGGTTGCCATGACGACCGTTTAATGTTCCACCATAACTAAATTATGCGTTTTGAATATTGGACTCGCAACCCACTTGTGCTCATCACCATCTGGCCTGCAACCATACCACACTCTACTTAAAAATAATATTGTCCCTGTTGCATCAAATGTTACCAATCAACTGCGTGTAACTGTCCGCATGCAGGACTTTGTCTTCCCCGTTATAACAATATAATAGAATACTCTGTCCCCAGATGGTTACTGTAAATTAAGTTTGCAGTATGTTTAAAATTTTATTCTGCATCTTTTGTGATTTCATTGTAATCCTTCTCATAAAGTCACTGAATTAAACTATTCACCTGATTGCGCTGCCGTCTGCGTGTGATGTTAGTAGTTGTTAAAACACTGAACAAGGATGTAGGCCTACTGGAAGGAAAAATACACTATATATGAAAGTGTTCTTGAAAACAATCTTTTAATGTATTATTAAATACTTGAATAAAAAACACAGAACACCGGACACACAAATACTCTGTCTCTTTTACCCCAAGGCTGTCCAGGCTGGTTTTGCCTTGTTCTGTATGTCATTCTGTCATGATATCATTCTCTTATTCGATCTATTGTTCTATTAATCATTCTCTCACATCTATCATTCTATTGTTCTCTGGTCTCTCGTTCTCCCATTTATCATTATCACATTCTATCATTCTCTTGTTTTAACTACAATTCTGTGATCCTTTATCTACCTATCTATCTATCTATCTATCTATCTATCTACAGTATCTGTCTATCCATCTGTCCTGTCTATCTATCTGTGAGTGTATTGAGCGGACAGTCAGCTGAGGTTTCAGTCTGTGAGGAGCGACGGTGTTTGTTTGGCCGGAGAGGTGAAGTGTTCACAGAATGACCGTAGCGGGGACCGTAATCATGTCCAAACCCGTCACCAAACTACAGTCCCTCTTAAAGCAAACGTGCGCTCTACAGCCGCCGGGCCGCTGAGACAGAACACACACTTTAACAACATCACGCCTCGCTGTTCCACCATTTCCAATTTCCAGCAGGCAAATTGGGATTCCTGACTGCACTCACAAGTGTCTGAAGCACCATTTTCTGACTCTATGGAGTGGAAAATATGATTCAATTCCTGTTCAACGCCTTTTCATTAACCGAGCGCTGAATGTCATCCACAAAAAGTGCGTGCTTGTATCCAAGTAGAGTAATAATTGTATATTATTACCCATCCCAATTATACTTTGGAGAATTTTGTTGTATTATTGTATTTTTTTGAGGATTCAAGAATGCAATGAAAAAGCACTATTAAGTGCTCTGAGCGGCGCCTGTACTTGTTGGTTGGCTGCGGGCCCTGTTCATTCAGCCCCAGTGTTTTCATATGGAGAAGAGGAAGTAGTCAGTAGTTAAATCAGATCCCTCTAGAGAGGCGTTTCAGCACTCTGGGTGTATAGCCACTTAACCAGACTCAGGGATATTAGCCTCGCCCTGACTTAACCGCCAATCCATGTCCTGTTCCCACTGTAGTCCCTATTAAAATTTTACAGGTCAAAAATCCAAACGGCGCCAAAAGAAATGTTCTTTTTCATTACAAGTGACAAAAAGAATGTTCGGGTCAGACTGTGGCATAATGGCACGGTAATTAGAACCCTTGACTTGATAAAGTGTGACTGTAAATCAATGCTGGACTAATTAATCAATATCTTAATTATTAGACCTTTTAATGAACATTTTTGTCGAAATTCCCTCAGAACCCCTGGCCGCAGTGGCCCTGAATGTCATCATTAGTTCCAACAATGAGTTTCGTAGTGCTGGGTAAAGTGCTTTCATTAGAATAGCACTTGCAGCACATCTCATAGTTTACACACACACACACACACACAAGCAAAAAATCTTCTTATTTTAATCTTTCTATTTATCATATCTTATTCCAATGTATAATGTATCAAATATATTTTCAATTGTATTTATGTTCTGCTAAATCTATTGCATTAAAAATACCCTTACGCAGTAATCGCTAACATCTCTACCATTTTTATGGGTGTTCTGAGACTTAAGCCAATTAAATGTTACATCTGTGCTCTTGCTCTCCTTTTTACATATGTTGAGTTTAAACTATAATCAAGTACCTAATGCAACATGCTAAGTTGATTGTCTCTAACCTTCTGCAAAACTGCACTATTTACATACTAACCACGTGCATGTAATGAGACGCTGTTTAGGTAATTATAGATTTATGCGATTATGCGTATACATACTTATTAGCGGCCTGTATAATTAACACTCTTTGAACACCACACACACGCTGTGCTGCTGAGCGTCACAGCAATCTGTAAACATATGGAACTTATTTACCAGTGTACTCATCTGTAAAACCTACACAAACAAACCGTTACGAGGCGTCTAGATACCATTTTAATGTTCAATCATTTGATCATTCTGTTTTTTCACTTAATTGTTCTATTTATCATTTTATAGTTATGTCTATCATATTTTCATATCATATCATTTTAGTGTTCTGTCATTATTGTTCCACTTTTTGTTTTAAAATGTCATTGTTCTATCTATCATTCTGTAATTTCATCATTCTATTCTGTCTATTACTCCCTTGTTCTATAATTCTGTAATTGTATTATTCTATCTATCGTTCTATCCATTATTTTATTGTTTTATCTTGTGTTTTATTATTCTTTAGTCACTTTACCATTCCATCATCAGTCTATTTATTGTTTCATCATTCTGTAATATTATCATTTTATCTATCATTGACATTAAATCTATTGACTCTGTCATTGCATCGTTCTGTCTATCATTTAGTTTTTTCTGTTGTTTTATCATTCTATCTATTTCTTGTGTGTATCAAATTAATTCCTTAATAATAATTTGGATAACATCAGTAACTGTACTTATCCATTCTGCAGAATATTCACCCAATTCAGTGTCAAAATATGAAAGTAGTTGCATGATAAAGTGCCAAAAAAGAGTCTGCAGATGCTGTTTTTGTCAATTTTATGGGCTTCTTCAGGACAGAATCAGTCATATGTAACCAAAACATGTCTATTTAGTCTGTATCTCTGACTGTCCATAAGAGTGAAGCGAATCGACAGCATTTGGGGTGAGGCAGAGGACATGGGCAGTGTTTGGAGAGCCAGCCGTACCTGTCGTGTTGCGTTTATCTGGCTGGACGGGCGGCTGGTGCGTCTTGGCAGCAGACAGGAGGAGTCAGTTAAATGTGGCATAACCGTAAAGCAGACGCACCGCTAGGGGACCCACGCCATCTCGACATGATTGAAGACTTGAAGGGAAAAACCTGCGTGACCCGGACACAGCTACACATTTAATACATCCAGCCTTACAGCAATCATAACCAGAGTGGAAATGGAGATGGATTTATATGGGTAATTCTTCAATTAAAGGGTCTTCTAAAGGAAAAAAAACAATTTAAAAAAATGGAACACACAAACACAACTTTAGTTGTAATGGTGATTTTATTTTATTTTATTCTACATCACATCCATACATTTATTTTTCAGCAAATATTCATGTTTTGCTGATATTTTTTCTGTGGAAAACTAAGAACTTTGAATAATCTTCAAGTAGAACTGCATAGCATCAGTGTCATTGATGTGTTGTCAAATGTTTTGGCCATCATATGAATTGTAATTTAAAATGCACATAGCAAGGACTACTTTAATTATGCTTTTTTTTGGCTAGCATATGGTGTGGAACAACATATAAAAAATATGTTGAATATAAAAAAATGGGAGAATTTTTATTTTGGGATGAATAAGGGCTAAACGAGCTATATAGCGATAAGCTGACAAGCTATGCAATACCGGGTTCAGTTTTGCAAATTAATCACCCACGAAACTGAAAGCAATATTGCATAGCTTGTCAGTTTCTCTGTGTATTAACTGCCGCTCCATTTGAAAACAGCTGATGGAGATTTGCACCGTAATTTGCACTGTAAGCGGCATCACTTACTGAGTGTTTAACTAAAATTATTACGCGGCTTTGTGCAATACTCGATTCTGATTGGTCAGTAGCTACATTTAAAGGTTTGTTATTATTATTTCAATTCGGCTGTTAGTTTACCTTTTGGTGCTTAATCCTGTTCTGTAAACACATAGTTCAGTCATTTATGGGAGTGATAACCGCATCCTACTATCGAATTAACTCAGAAATGTTGTGTAGTGTGTACAGAACCGAACTTAACAACTGGTTGTTGATGATGAGGTCACGGGACTGCCAGGCAGCTAGCTTTTACCTCAGACATTGCAGGATGGCAGAAAGAGGTCTAGGGCAACCCAAATGGTCAAGCGAGAGCAGGTTGTTTAGTAGCAGGGATTTAAATAGCAGGAATGCATAGCAATAGCGCTTTGGTACGGTTTGACAGTTGTTATCACGTCTCTTCTGTCTGATTTTTATTTTATTATCAGCAGCTAAAACAAATATTGCTAAATTGCAGGCTATCATTGTTTTGATAACTACAGTACAGTGCTATGGTTTCCTCTGTGTCAATCATCACAGATGCGGGAGTGAGTCTTGTCCCGTACACACATGGAATGATAATTTGGAGGATACACTTGCGCATTTAAATGCGGTTGTCACTCCCGAAAATTTACAGTGTATACTTTGTCAATTTGGAGAGTTTAGTTTGCTCGAAAAAAAAAAAAATGTTTACTCACTTTTACATGTTTGGAACAACATAAACATTTTCATTTGATTTGATCAGAGCTTTAGGTAGTTGATTTAAGTAATTGAAGAATGACCCGTATATGTAATGTGTGCTGTGGAGATAAAAAAAAAAAAAAAAATCTGATGAGCATCAGAGGAATCCCAGTAGTGTTTAAGATCCAAGCTGTTAATTTTCTTTGTTTAAACACTGTCTGTCCTTCAATTAAACTGCTTCTCTTTAACAGTTCACACAAATCCTATGCAACAAACACAACGCAGGCTGTAAATGTCATTCAGAGAGCCGCTAATCGCTTTACTCGGATGAAAAATTTAATAAACAGAGAGGAAAACATGTTCAGTGATGGCACATTTAATGCCCACAATGAGAGCTCATGGTGTATTTCTTCAGGGAGCGTGAATGGAGACAGGCTGTTTCTGGTGAGAGCTCTAATTAAAGCCCTAATGACAAGAGGAAGTATCAGCATCGCTGCTGTGTTGGCTCTTTAGCTTGACTTTATTCAAAATAGTATGCGTGCTGTCTCCAAAGTGTGGCCTGACTCTAGTAATTGCACCAGTTCAAATACTTTTTGAGTTTGCCCTGTGAAATCATAAAAAAAAATCTGAAGAAAAAAAAAAATCACTAACCCCCAAGAGATTTTTTTTTTCCTTTTCTGTGTTACCTTGATAATTCTATATGGGTTACATAGTCAGAGATATTAAACGAGAACAGCCGATGTGAGAGGGGTTAATTGTAATGACTGCACCCCACTGTTGCTATTGTTACTATAGTAACAGCTTGATGAGTTAATCACCATGGCAAATGATGGTTTTGATATGGGAATCTATCAGGTGTGCACATCTTCACTGTATTAATCTTAGATGTAATGCTGAATGCAACAACAGCAAGTTTTTTTTTCATGATGTTTGGTTCCGTTGGCAGTTCTCTTTTTTCATTCACTTAGAACTGTTTTACAATGCATGAAAGGTCCTTTTCAAAAATCCACAATGGAGCACTTTATGCCTGCTCTGTTTTGTGGCTTCTCTGTTGTTTTTACTGACAGTTTTAACCTTCTTCAAATAGTTCTTGAAAACAGCAGCCCATCTGTGAGTGTTGCCACTTAGTGGAGCCACGTATCAGTGCTATCAGTTAAAGACTTAAGACATGGCAACCCACTGAACGGACCGTACATCTATCCCTCACTGCCTCGTTATCATTCACATCAAATTAAACATGGCATTTAGCCTAATTAAGATTCATTTGAAGGGAGCCTGGTGGTACTAAAAGTACTAAAACATATGGTAAAAGAATCGCTGAGGAACGAGAATCAGAATCGTTAAATTACTTGCGATTGGCACCCTCAAGCACGAGCGTGTGGATTATATTTAGCGTAAAGTGTGATGTGATGAAGGTGTAGAGACAGAGAGGATGGGCTGCTCGGCTTGTCTTCTGCTGTGTTTACACAGTGTAGCAATTCCACTGCTGAATTATTGAGATTGCACAGCCATCTCCTGAGATGGACAACACCAGAGATGGACTCAATCTCTTTTCTCAAATACACACCGAGAGCAGAACATACAGCTGCTCATTTTAAAAGAAGCGTTTCTGTGCTTAGTGTAGGACTGGGTGATAGTTTGAAAAATTATATTTCAGTACTTTTGGCAATATTATGTATGATACCTGTGTATATCCCAATATTTATGTATTTTTATGAAATGGTTTAAACTAGTGTTTTTTTTTTCTTCTTCTCCTTTCCTTTATCTATATATCTTAAAAATCTATCTTGTTTGTTCATTCTACCATTCTAGCTGCAATTCTATCCATCCATCCACTTAACTTTCATATTGTTAATCATCTTGATAAAAACCTAATCTAGCGATCTGTTCTTTTTATCCATCCATCCATTATAAATGCTGTATATTGTTCTATCGTTTGTTAATCCAATTTTCATATCTGTTCATTTTTTTATATAAATCTATAGTTCTACCACTTATTCCATATTTTTATCCATCCATCCATCCAGTTTTTACATTTGTAATCATCGGTTGATATTATAAATCTAATTAGTGGTGCTTGCCAAAGGCAAAGCATCATTACTATTACCTTACATACTTATTATTATTATTCCGTACAAATTTTGGCACATAACTCATCCTGCACCATTTGTCCTAGACCCATGAAACAGGCGTCAAATCATGCGGCCTATTCGGGAATGGTGTGCTATGACTTTTATAAGCGATCGGGCGTACGATGATCGTACACGGGGGCGAAATATCCCATAGACAATGCATTGCGGCCAACTTTGATGGGTCGTAGCACCAAGCGAGAATTTCGTAGAAACATATGATTCACCACATTTTGGGTATAAGTTTACCCCTGGGGCCCAAGAGCCCCCCAAAGTTGCCCCATTGACATACTATGGGGAAGGATGGCCCATTAAAAAGCATTTTTTTCCTACTATGGTAATTTACATTGGAATTTTGCATTGAACATAACTCTGGTTTAAAGTGTCATTGAGACATGGAGGGGGCTCATTTAACTCAGCCAACCAATCAGGCTCTCAGGATCACTGTGAAGCTGTCAAGCCACGCCCTAGCAACCATTTAGAGCACCCAAGCAACTGATCCCATAGACCACCATTCTAAAAGACCCAGATGGATATCTTTGGATCACAGTGTCATAGAGACATGGGGGTGGGCTCATTTGATTCAGCCAAGCACCCTAGCAACCAAAACCCAAACAGGCATATTATCAAATCTAAACAGACACATGGAAGTTGATTTGTATCATTCATACTGGCATGCAGCCATTGGAGTGTTATCATTGGTAGCTGCCAAGTCACTCCCTAGCAACCAAACAGAGTACCCTAGCAACCATCTAGCAAGACCTATATCTCTACATCAGAACATCGTAGAGACATGGGACTTTGTGGGTTCTTTTGAGTCATGCTAGTAAATAGCTATCTTTAAGATGCTAGTATTGTAGTATAGTAATTGTATAGTAATGATCTGTGACAAGTAGTAACTGCCTAAAAAAACTCTAGCAACCACCCCAAGAACCTTAGCAACTGCATAGCAACAGCCTAGCAACCACCCAGGGTACCTTAGCAACCGCCCTAGCATCCACCCCGAGTACCCTAGCAACCACTCTGGATGACCTTCATAGTCACACGCTAGCAATCGCATAGCAACTCCATAGCAACCGAGGGACGAGTTTTGCCACAGCAAGCACCACTCATATTTTCTTCAGGAAATGTACATATATCTACTGTACCATTTTATCTATCATTAGTTCTATCTACTGTTTTTTTTTCATCCATTTATCCATCAATCAATTAATCCAATTTTCATATCCGTAATCATCTTAATATTATCAATCTATTGTTCTTTTCCTTCTATCTGTTGTTATCTCTCTGATGCTTCCTTCCACCCACCTATCCATCCATCATCATATTTGTAATCAACTTTTGATGTTGTACAGTAAATCAAATCATTTTGTCTATTGTTTTGTATAGCATTCTAGCTGTCATTTATTCCATCCATCCATGCATGTGTGTATTTTTCACAAACAACAACAATACAAAGATGTGCAAATAGTTAGTGTGTGATATTTTGATAAAACACACTATTATATGATTTCCTTTCTTAAATCCATTTTTCCCGTAAATTAAAACATTTTAAAAAAATGTACGCCATTGTATGAATGGCCTATTTTGGCCACTTTACAAACACAGTTTCGTGAAAGTGAAGAATAAAGTGCTTTGATGAGCTCAGGATGTGTGTCAAAGAAAGTAACAGTAATGAAATAATAATATTAACAAAAAAATGTCAAAAAGAAAACAAAGCAAGCAATTGGAAGAGAGAAAGTGAGAATAAAAAAACTCTTGGCAGATAAAATCACAGAGCTTAAGGGTATATGATTAACCAACCTCTCGGTTCTGTGTGAGTCCCAGGAGAGACGCGAATCCTTACAGGAGTCGGAGGAGGTGCCGTAAGAAGCCTGTGTAGTTGGAAGAACAAGCAAGGTTAATGAGTAGAAGTAAAAAGAGCAGAACTGACATTAGTTTAAAACAAAGAGTAGAAAGAACAGAGTACGTTTGCAGAAGATGAGCGCTTGCTAGTCCTGTCGCATCAGAAATAGACACAGCTCATTCTCTTTGATTTAACTCCCTCATGACAGTTTTAGCTCAGAACTTTAAGCAAGACGCTTCTGTTTTGGTACTTTTTTTACTGTTTTTGACATCTGATGTTTGTATGATGAATCTTTAATTGCTGTTTAATGTAATCGTGTTTGAAATGCAAATCAAATGAGCGGCGCTGAAGATGGAAAGGCTTTTGTTATTATGTTAGCTTGTCAAAGCCAACATACTGTTATTCTGTGTAAATGTATTCATCTGAGACTCTATGTGTCCCTCTAAATCTCTTAAACTGGCTTGATGTGCTGTTTCCTTTCTGACTGATTAGACTTCTGTGTATCAGGCTGTCTGTATGTCTGACAAACACATAGCAACACCTTAGTAACGACACTAAACACATAGCAACACCCAGAATCCACTCAGTAATCTATCTATCTATTGTTCAGTCATTCAGTTGTTCTATCTATCTATCATTCATTCGTTCGTTCTTTTGTTTGTTTGCTTGTTTGTTCATTCATTTGTTTTGTCTGTCTATCTATCTATCGTCAGTTCAATTCTGAATGTTGTGTTCACCAAAATGACATCAAAAATAATGACTGTTTTCAAACATGTTTCCCCAAACACGCTTTCCCATCTCTGCTTGGTTGATCATCCCATCCCAGAAAAATCACACCCATGTTGCTGTGCCGGGTTGAAAGAAATAGGCACAGAGTAAGTGTTTACACTCTTCAGTATCGATCTGCAAGTGACATATAGTTCACCCTGCAAAAAATGACACGCATCACTTTTACTCGCAATTTCACATCAAAGCACACACTTGGGTACGTCTGCATATATAGTCTAGCGTTTTATGATTTAATGTCACGTCTATTTTCATATGATGATTGGCTGGTGGCTCTCCCGCTCTTTTCCTCCTTTAACCGTGATTATACAGTACATCTCTGGATGGCTCGTGTGTCAAACCGCATTTTAACCACGGCTGACAAAAAGTGTGCCGTGCAGCTCATCTTCGCTGAAGCAGAACTAAAATCTGGAAGTAATCAGCTAGCGGGGGAACATGAGCAATTCTCCTGAAAACACTTTAGCGTGGCTGGAACCCACTGCTCCTCAAGATTGGATTCAGGTATCTAATCCCAGCCGGCAGCTGCACCCTCCCCCGCACCCCTCAGTCACCTCTCCATCTCCATCCCTATCTCTCTCTCTCTCTCTCCCTCTCTCTATGCGTATCAATAGAGTGATGTAGGACCATAGAGACCACAAACACTCACACCTGATGGGTGCTGTGTAACATAAAAGCCAGTCAATGTTAGACTATGTGACGTCAGCATTATCATATTATCAAAAAGCCAACACAAACAGGAACTCAATACAGGGCTGCAATATCATGACAATCATTATTGTAGATTATATAATATGTTGACATATATAAAATGTTTTGTGTTTAGAGAAAATGTCATGTCACATATTCTGCTTACTTACATGATGTTTGTCTATTCAAGTTAAGCAAAAATGCCTGTTATAATCACTGAAGCTGCAAAATGAGTTTCTAACTTGCATGTATTCTGCACTCCATGAAAGAATTTGCAAGTGTGCAGGATTCGGTCAATAAACACACTCATTCAAAAAAAACTCTGGCACTTTGATTGGCCACTGCATTCATAAGCTCAACAGAAACCTGTGCTATTGGTTATGACTCCAAAACACAAGTTAATTAGCAATCTGATGCAACATAATATAATTTACCGAAGTGACACTTTTTTTCATTTCCACATTTCATTTTAAAGGTGCCATAGAATGCATTCAGAGAATATTTAAAATTGTTGTCTTATATGTACATGGTACAAGGTATGTAGCTTAGGTAAGGGGAAAAAAGGTTTTACAGGTCCATTTACAACCCTAGAATTTGACCCTTGATTAATGTTTTTGCCTTATTTGGAAGGTTCATGAATAGTAATGAGGAGGTCTGCTCTGATTGGCTGTTTCTCAGCGTTGC
>JAUCMS010000184.1:0-14885 GCA_032357445.1 Enteromius radiatus | reverse complement strand
AACCCAGAGTTTCTCTTATTTCAGGGTTAATATACTCTGAGTTTTCACTTAACCTCCTTTCTGAAACGGGCCCCTGGGATCATTTCAGTTGCATTGCTGTCTATGGAGGGTCAGATGACTCTCAGATATCATCAAAAATATCTTAATTTGTGTTCCAAAGATGAACTGGGTTTGGAACAACATAAGGGTAAGTAATGTCAGAATTTTCATTTTTGGGTGAACTAACCCTAAAGTATTTTTACAGTTATAGGTATCGAGTCGACCATTTTTAAAAACCAATTTGCAGATAATCATATAAAGAAAGTTTTTGTCAAAGCCCTTGCTGTTCTTAATTGACATTAATTGTAATTTTTACACTAGGCAAATATTCCAGTTCAAAATATCTCTTAAAGTTCTACCTGATCTGTAATAATGCATATTGGCATTTGCTCTGAAAAACACATATCGGTCGACCCCTAATCTAAGTCCTAGTTGTTCCATTCTATTACTGTTTAAGTTTGTGTTAATAAAACTAAACTGCTGCAGTATCTTTACCTCATCTTCAGTAGCAACCATTGTGTGAAAAACCCTTTGCCAAAAAAAGGCTGCACTTGAGTGAAAACAAACTTCAAGTAACTTTCATGGAGGACAACCTTTACCAACTGTGAGAGTCAGGAAGAAGTTCACATCAAACCATGGGCCTGAGCCTGTCACAATATGAGACCCAGAATCACAGATTGCCCTGAGCCGAAGCCAACCTCATCTGATCAAGTGTTTTGAGCTGGCAACATCGCTCGTGCCAGGTGGACTACTGGTGGAGCACGAAGGAATGACAAATTGATTGGAATAGTGAGTGTTATTTCCCCCAAGCATTTCTCCTGTGTCTCCACCCAGTACCAAGGCTGTGTCATTGGATTCCCTCAAACCTATGACTCCACCTTGGTCAGTTGTTTACCTCAACCATAGTCTTCCACTTTAGCTACACCTCATCCCTCCATGCCTTCACTCCGGTTCCACCTTGGTTCTAACTCTCTCTGGCTCTGCCCGGCCTGCCAAGCCACATCTACCTCAGCCCTGTTCATTCAGTTAACTGGTTTGTTTCATTGTATTTAAGCCCCATTTTTTCTTCTGTTCATGGTCAGTTCTCATTACGTGTAACTTGGTGGTTTTGCTCCTCTTTTCCAATTGTGACACATAATTATTAGCTGGAATAGAGTTTTGAAAATGCCCTACCCTATTCAGAATCACTTGCTTAAATGGTTAAATAAATTAAATGGTACTCCATTACGAAATAATGACAAACATGTAGAGTAAAAACGGTGCAAAAGAATGAAAACTGCACATTTTTGCAATTACAACTTAAGAAACAGAAAAATGATGTCCAAGTAAACGATGTAAATCTCACTAAGAATTTTATATTCATTTTATATTTAGTCAACCACAAAGCATAAAGAAGAACTATTGCTGTAAGCCAACACTTACTCTACATACACTGAGATTAAAGCATGAAGATCTGGGAACCCCCGGTTTTTCTACAAACCCGATTTCCTGTGCCGTCTCCCCCTCAGGCGAGAGCGAGTGTTTGGGCTCTGGGGCAACGCAGTGCACTTCATCATTCTTATGAGCGGCTCTCAGACAGCAGCGCTGCAGCCCAGTGTACTATCAGCCTTTAATCCATCATCTTTTATGGAGAGTAATGGCTGTGCGTTTACACCAGCAGAAGGGAGGATGGGTAGAGAGCCAGGGCAGGCAGGATCTGGGCCTGCAAACATCACCCGAACACACAGCTCATTTCAACATGACTGGGATTTCAGAGCTATAATAAGATGAGAAATCATGTTATCTTTACATTTCCAATACTTCATCAGTAACTGCACATGCTCAATTCAGTTTGGTTGCTTGAGTTGGACATGTACACGACAAAGACCTTATTGTAATTTACAGCTCAAAGAATGAGATGCTACATTTTGAATAAAAAGACAAGCTGTTAAACCAGGTATTGTAAGTATGTGTAGGGCAGAATGGGGAAAGTAGTCACACTGTTTAACCCAAATTTCAGTTTTGACCAAAAACAAACACCCCAAACTAACCCCGACAATCATATTTAGACATACAAACTATACAAATCAGTTTAATGAGCACCTGATGCAGTCGCCCTTAAATAAATCAATCTCACATACTGTACATGCTGCTAATAATGTCCTTGCTAACCTCAGCCTCTTTCAAGAGAGAGTCCTTCAAAAGGTGAAAAAGAACAGAAGTCTCAGACAAAAGCCCATTATGAGACACAGTGATACATCGTAGGAAACTTTACAAGAAATACCCCTCCTGAAAACACCATTAGAACATGTTTGAATAATAGATGGAAGGTAATACAAATACCTTCTGTAACCATATCTGGATCTGAGCAGGACTCAGCCAAAACATGAAAATGCATATACTGTATATAAATCACATTTATCAGATATTCGTCTGATTTAATTCATGCACAACTCACTGCCACAGTGCAAGGATGTTGTAGGCTCTGCTTGCTAAGTTGACCCCAAAGCTTTGAATACAATTGATTGGGGTTTCCACAAAAACATGAAGCAGCACAACTGTTTTCAGCATTGATAACAATGAGAAATCAGCATATTACAATTATTTCTGAGAGATCGTGCAACACTGAAGACAAGACAATTCGTGCTGAAATATCCTACGTGGTCACATATCATGGCAGTTTCCGAAAGAGTTTTGATTAATAAATTGTAATAAATTTTTGCACAATTACAATTACTTAAAGAATATCATGTTATGACTTCAAAACAATATTAATATTTTGGGATATTTGAAAATTGATGCTTTTGAATGTTAGCATCACACATATCCAGCTTCATATCTATGGGTTTTCAGATGGTAGGTTTGTTCAGTAGCTCACGGAGTACAGAGATGTACTTGAGAGGCGAGGAGCTCCGGTTCGAATCCTCTGTAACTACAGTTCAACAAAACAGTTCAAATCTGGGTAAAGGGAAGCTGAAATGGCATGGTTGCACCAACAAATGTTTTGCATTTGTTAACACTATCGGGTAGGTTAAGGGCATATTTCCAACCTGATAGAACATTAACTTTTAGCAACAGTCCATGGACATTTCAATTTTGAACCTCCACAATAAATACATATCAATGTAATATATTGAACCTGTGTTTTAGCGCCACTCTTTAGACATTTCTCTTTGAAACTGCGGGGAAACATGCAGTAAGGCACGTAAAAATGGTGTTGCACAAAAAGTGCACAGGGGTACATATATTTGAGACCAGGTTGGTAAATTCAGTTTTGTATTACAAAAATAAATTACATTAAAATAGCTGTATTTTTGATCAAATAAAAGCCTTTTGGTCAGTCATACTGAACATAAGAGACTTTCATAGTTATTTCAAATATCTTTCAAACCGCAAACTTTTGAATGGCAGTGTATATATTTGTTTCTATATTTTAAATATAAATTATTATACTTATATTCACCCTCAACAAACTTAAGTTAACTCCCTACCATGTATTATGCTAATAAATGGGTCTGAATATCTACTAAGAGAGTCAGAATGCCATCTGTTGACTTCATCTTGTGGATATTCCTCCATAACCCTGTCACCTAATCAAAGAAATCTGGTCCCCCCCTTCCCCCTCCTCCAGGCTCCTTATGGTGCTTTCCACGTCTTCAAAGTTCTGCGCATCGATTAGTAACTTTGACGCCTCCATGCTGGCGAGAGGCCAGAAATGATAAGCGCTCATGGGGGACGTGAGAGCTAAGTGCTAAATCAATGTTTGTACGTCTCTGATGCGGATAGCGTTACTGAAAGGGCCCAGTGGCCAAAAGTAGTGATGATGTTTCCCCGGGGACGTCTTTAAGAGTCACACTTATCGGCTCATTTTTTGGTGCAATCATCCACATGATCAATCATGCCCTTCTTGGGGGAAAAAAAATAAAGAGTTTTAATTCCCTCTTCGTTCACTTAAGCACTTTCATTCAACCAAAAATTAAAACTTTCTCAATTTATTCTCCCTGAGGGCATTGGGACCCCATTTTATTTTCTGCCTTTCATGAAATGTGATGATTTATACTATCAAACTAAAAAAGCTCAATAAAAGTATCATTAAAGTGGAAAAAGTGATGATTTCATTAAAGGAATAGTTTACAGTATAGCTCAACATTTGCTGAAAATGTTCTAACTCTCAGACCATCCAAAATGTAGTTTGTTTTACTTCATCAAAATTTAGAATTTTAAATTAATTTTGAACTTTGATCAATTTTGAATTACAGCACTTGCTCACCAATGGATCATCTGCAGTGAATGGGTGCCATCAGTATGAGTTTTAGCAGCTGATAAAAACAACTGATAGTAGCGCGAGTAATCCATCATAAACATTTTTAAACTCCAAATTGTTGCTTCTGGCTAAAATATGAATCCTCTATCAATAATAATGCTCTCTCCAAGTGATTTTTGTCCCATCTGAATCAGGATAGAAATATGCACAGAAGTTTAAAACAAAAAAGTTTTAAAAAGTTCTATTCACATGGAGACGTCTTATTTAAAATCACATGTGTCATATGTGCTCTAATAGCATGCTTATCTAATTTAACCTGCTAAACCACGTCAAGCATCACTTTCCTTTGATTTGAAAAAGTCATTAATAACACGAGACAAGCTACAGATTTACGGTTTCTCAGACAGATGAAATGAAGCGTCCATCTTCAAAGTTGAAAGGCAGATGAACCAGAATGGGCACACTCTGTGATCTGTTCGATCTGATAAGATCTCTTTCTGGTATTCTGAAAGTATGAACCTCCATGTCTAAGCACTAGCTATTATCTCATGTGTCAATGACTGCTAAAGTACAGGCTAACAGGTCTGACTGTGAGAAAGGCACTTAAAACTAAACGGAGAGGCATCTGTGATGTTTCTGTGTGAGTGTCTCTTTAACTATGGACACTTTTGGCCCCCGAGGACTGGCTAAAAATAATCAAATTATCTTAAAATACACTCTCATTTGATGATCACATCAATTAGACAATCACAACATCTTATTATGAATTGATTAAAACCAGTCTGTGGTAAAAAAAAAAAAAAATACTAAAATGGTAGATTTTGTTGTTTTGATCATTTCAAAGCAAGCATTTTATATATCTAAAAAAACATTTTGCACAATTTGCCAGAATTACAGCTTGATTGCAGCTAGAAATAATGTTCTGTTCACAAGTGATATTTACCTTTTTGTTGTTGTCTTTACATCATGTCTCATATTTCATCTCAAGCTCTTTACTGACACTGTTGTCTTCTTGGTAAACACTAACTTTTGATCTAACTTTATTAGTGGCATCATTATTGTGTGCGATGGCAACTGAAAGATAGAAATAATTTGTGTTGATATAAATCTGTGATATAAAATTGATTTGTGTTGATATAAAATTATATAAATCATTTCCAGGCAATACATATTTAAAAGTTTGTTTATTTGACTATTTGTTTTGATTAGTTTTTATGATGGATTTTCATATTTATAATTTTAACAACTGGGAGCAAAGTAAAATAAATGTCCATAACAACATGAAAGGCATTTTTAAATGTAAATATACTGAATGCATGGTAGACAGTGAAATTCATCTAGCAAAAACAAGTAACATATCTATTACTTTTCAATACAAAACAAGCCCTTACCCAAAGTTAAAGAAAAAATTATTACAATTCCCTCTGTGACATGTTCAAATCCCCCAAGCTTAATAAATAAATTAATACAATTATTACTGCAAGAACATTCTACTACAATTTCAGCTTTTCTACGTTTAATGCGTTTCTTTACAATTAATTGTAAAATATACTAGCAATTTCTGAATTGAGAAAATTGTCTCATACAATCAAATATTACTTCAACTTCAAATATTAAATATGTATACTTTGTTAATTATTTGGAGATTATTTTAAGTTATACAAAGAATAATGAAAGCATCATGCACTCATTTATATCCTGAAGATCTGCTGGTACTGTACATGTGTGTGTATGTGTATGTGTGTGACGCCCTCAGCTGTGACACCTACTTAACGTCACAGTATTTTACTGTTCACATATTTCCTGTCAGGCTGACGTGTTGCTACATGGAGGTTCATTTTTCAAATCCTTCATTTGAAAGCCATTTGAAAACCAGTTTGAGATTAATCTCCTCCCTTCTCACTCTGTCCATCTCTTTAATCTCAGCACTTCCTTTTCTCTCTGTATTTTAACTCTTTCATATCCCTCTCACTGAAAGGAAAAAATTAATCAACCCTGAATGAACTTGATGAGAAATGTTTGTTTTAAAATGTCAGATTATTCAAAACGTAGTTTGTTTTTCCATTAGACCAGATTTGGAGAAATTTAGCATTACATCACTTCCTCCCCAGTGGATCCTCTTCAGTGAATGGGTGCCATCAGAATGAGTCAAACCAATTGAAACTAGAAAATTCTGCGCATGTGCAATGACGTAAAGCCTGGTGAATGTGGCAAAAAGGTAACGCCATTGTGGAGTTGGCTGCAGTCCGAAGACAAACTAATTTAAGGCGACTCTGGCCGAACAGTCACGTCTGTACTAGCATTTATATAAAACGGGAGCAGCTTTATGTAAAGTTAACAGTCCAACAGTCCCTGATTAAGGAAATTGTGATGATTAATGAAGTTTTAAAATAAGATATTGTTGTTTAATTTAGCATGATCAGTTATATACATATCTAAAGTAGCCTATTTTGCTAAGCTTAACTGGTCGGCAAACTATGTTGTTGCTAAAAATACACGCAGCACGGTACAAAACATCACATTCTCGTTGTCTCCTAATTAGCAGCAGAAATAGGATAATATTAAGTCATGTTATAGGATAATATTGTGTCATGTAAACGCACATATCAATCCGATTACTTTATTCAGCGTTCGTCTAAACACTGCGATCGGATTCATCAGTCTGATTGATTTCATTCTGATCGAAGCAAAAAGTGTCCATGTAAACATACCTATAGTCGCCTCATCTGAATCAGGTGCACAATATACACAGATCAAGCACCAGTTACAAAGCCTAAACAGGACAATAGATGATGGACTCTTTCACTGGAGGAAGGGTTATTATGGACTTATATTTATAATCAGTGCACAGTAAGCACACTATAGCCTAATACCACGAGAGCTGGGAAATGTGGGCAAGCCTACAGTGTCTGGTAAATGTTTACGGCACCTTTAGGACACATCCATCACCGTATGACACAACAGGATAATTTCTCATGCAAGTTACACATTTCTATGTAAATACGATTAACAAGAAATATGTCAGTCAAGTCTTTGGTAAACAGAAGGAAAGGTTTTCCTCTGAATTCCGTTCGGTTTCCTTTGAATCTTTCTTTAATGAACAGATGGTGTGTTGTGCCTGTATCTGAAGTTTGATCAGATATTTTTCAATATTATTTGCATGAGCAAGATGTGTCACATCAAAGCATGTGCATGTTTATTTGCATTTGTGTGACAGAAGGATTAGGTGTCACACATATGCAGCACATGAGTCAAAAACAAAGTTATTTCTGTGTTACTACAATTAATACTACAGTGTATTACAAATAAACAAACTAGTTAATATACAAATGAAACAAACCTGAACAAAAAAAGTGCTGATGAAAGGGATTTTCCCTGTAAAACAAAATATATTTTGAGTCTCAGTAGTAGCTTTTTACACCATAGAATGGAAGTCAGTGTATTCCCTCTGCCTATTTGTGTGGTATGAAACAAGCTCCATTCACAATGATAGTGACTTCGTCTCAAAAATTTAGTGGGCCATTGAAAACTCTCCCTGAAAATGAATGACTTTCAGTCAGTTTGTCACTGTCAGTGTGTCCGCTTTAGATATGATTGCTTTAGCCCCGGAGCACAGGACCAATGTAAGAGACAGATACTCTTCAGAAGTTATGGGAGATTGAGAACTCTTCTTTTCCCCCCATGGGACAGTGTGACCTCTCTAATGCCTGAGGTTTCTAAACCGGGGTGCCTGGCAGATTGGACACAGTTGTCAAAGAAACACGAGCAGGATTCACATGGCAGCTCTCGGACAGATCAATACACTAAAGTGTGGAGCTACTGACACGTTAAACCCAACAGCAGACATGGTCGAAATACACACACACACACACACACAGAAAACACAGCAGGGACTCTATCCTTCTGTTCTTATATTTTAAATCATGCAGCTGAACAATAAAAGGTGTGCAATAGCGAACAATAAAGCAGACAAACCTCCAGCAAACATTCAAACACCCTATAGAAACAACCCTTGTAACTACCTCCGAAACACCACTCCAGTGTAGTTATTGGTAACTCAGTATTAAAAAAAAATAAATAAATAAATCTGTTAATTAAAAAAGCTGAAATCTAATCTAATTTAATCTACTCTAAACTAATATATCATAAATGAAATAAATTAATGTAAGCTATATAGAAATATTAAATTGAAATCATATATTTAAAAAAATATTAATTTAGTTATTATTTAAAATAAATAATTATTATAATTTTATTATCGAATCTGAGGATCCTACCTTACTAATCGTTCCCATTTTGTTGTTTTGGGAAACAAGAAATCTGACATTGATCAGGTCAGTCATGGTGTTCACCAGGGGTCTGTTTTGGGTCCTTTACTTTTTAGCAGTTATATTCTTCCACTTCCACAGTTCTCTGCTCAAGTTTTCAGGATACAAAACTGAATATATTAAAAATGAAAAATAACGACATATTCTTCGTAAATGGTAAAAATCTAGTTTCCTTTTCTTGTAGTTCAAAAATACATTCTCTGGCTGGACTCTGAAAGCGAAACGTGAGAACGACCTGTTCTTGAAGAGAAACAGAGACAGAAGAGTTTTAGCACCACAGGTAACATTTCAGACATCTTCAGCCATTTCCAACAAATGAATATAATCCACACAGAAGTTCCCATGATGAATGAGTATTCCTTGCGCTACCTTCACCGCTTTACACGGTTATAGCTCCACTTACAGACATTAAACTTTTATAATATCATCAAGTCATTTCAATTGCTTTAACGAGGCCAGTAATTGGAGCAGCCCCTTGTAGCATGTCGCTTAATTTCCCTATTGCGATGTAACAATTACATATGATTTGAATATTTTTTTCCTCTCCCAGTTAAATTATGAAGAATCAACAGTGGAGTCGAATAACAGGGCGTCGATCCACGCGGCACGTGTCATGTGACTCCAGTGAATTGTTAAGATGAAGACAAACCAGCGGGGCTAATAGTGTAAGCGTTTCCCATGATGCACTGCTTCTAGCAGCTCTGATTATTATGGTGGTCTAATTAGTTGGTGCCAGAGCAGGCAGACTCCCAGCATGCTTTTCAGCACAGTATTGAGACATGGATCACGCTTGCTGCCACCAGCCAACGGCCCTTCTGGGGCGTCTGAACCCCATTTTTATGTCTTTAAGGCTTTATTGCGGCTATTTCGGCGAGATTTGATGCAATTGGACGCTGTTTAGACGGAGTATGAAATGCTGGATCGTAATGGTCTCGGATGTGCAGTTTAACAACTCGATATTAAAATGACAAAGGCCAATAACAATGAGATATTCAATGAGGTTTCTCAGCAGACCCCTAAGTAATGCAGCACGTCGTTGAATCATGCGAGGGAAATAACCTCAATAGACTCAAACTGTCTTGTGCATTTCGTTTGGAGAAACTCTGTTATCGATTTTCAGACTCACATTTATGAGACAGGATATCTGTATGCCGTAGCGCTCAATCTGCGCTTGAAACACTGTGAGAAAGGATGTGGAAAAAGGCTCCCAAATCCTTCTTTCATACCTTATAAATTTCTCCTGTGGTATTTCCATAACTTATTTTCATTTAAATTAATTTCGTTCAAGTCAGGAGCGCCGAGGGGGGAGAAATGCAAATACCCTTGTAATTTCTCTCCCCTCTGTATATATTTACAAACAGCACAATATCAGGAAAAGACAAAACGGGAGAACAGACTTTCCTTTATAACGCAATTACAACTTTTGATGAAAACGCCTCTCCCTGCTTCTCTGTGTAATTAAATGTCTCTCGGCTGCCCCAGAGCGCCTCACAAAACAAATCTCAAACAGCAAAATAAAAAAAGAAAAAAACCTGCCCTGAAAACACAATATTTTTTCCACTGCACAGCTGAAATGCCATTGAAAGAGCCTTTCGCTGGATTATACCTTGCTTTCAGGGCGATAAGTAGAGCAAAAGAAACATGTCTTTATATCTCCTCAGATCTGCTGTTTCGACTGCTACAGATCTGAACAGATATAAAGATGAAAATGTCACATAAACAGTGAATAAATATATATATATATATATTTGGTGATACATTTGAGGACATTTTTACAGACATTATACAATTTATTGAAAAATAAATATGTATCTGTCAAAGAAATTTCTAAATGATATTATTTAACAATTCACTAATTATTAAATACTTATCATTAATATAGATATAAAGATGAAAATGTCAGATAAACAGTCAATAAATTATATATATATATTTTTTTTGGTGATACATTTGAGGATTCTCTAGTGAATAAGAATAATCCTGGAAAAGAAGTGTGAAAAATGGATTAAAATTTGAAGCAGCATAATTGTTTGTAACATTAATAATAAGAAGAAATAATTATTTTGCCGTAAATCAGTATATGCAAATCATTTCTGAAGGATCATGTGACACTGAAGACTGACAATTCAGTTTTGCATTACAGGAATAAATTAGATTTTATAAAATAATTACAATACAGTTTTTTTTCAATTGCAATAATATTTGACAATATTACTGTTTTTACTGTATTTTTGATCAAATAAGAGCAGCCATGATGAGCATTAGAGACTTCATTCTATAAATCTTTAAAACATCTTATTATTAGTATTTCAACGTGTCTCTGACTAATCAACAACATATTATCCTCACTGTAATAATCCAAACAAAACGATCTTGTATTTCATTTCATAGTTTAAAACCCCCAAACATGTCTAAGCGTGAATTTATTTCACAAGTCAACTTCTACTAAAAGCTGACATGATCTGAATGGTCCACCACTGCAAACGCAAAGCTCTGGTGAAACTCAATAACTCCTTATCGCTCCTATCTCCATTAAAATATTGCAAAAACTTTCACTGACTCAGATTGTGTTAAAAATAACCGTTCCTTCTAACGTATTCTAACACATCCTATTATGAGGTTTCTAGAGTCATGATGCATTTCCTAACCCTATTCTTTATCAACATTTTCAAGGAACAAATACCACAGCATCTCATCATGACACTAGTCACTAGAGTAATGTCAGTGACTCTTTTACAAATTCATGCACCGTCAAGTCAAGTGCTGAAATACTTTACTCAAGACAACATCTGCCCATAGAGTCACCGCTGACTTAAGGAGGTACGTCATGTTATCTTGTTTAACAAAAGATCAATGTCTGATCATTTTATGTCATTTAACTGCTTATCGACACCATTTCTCTTTTAGATGTAAAGCGTTATTTGTCAGATTAGTCTCACACTGCCCCCAGACCTTTGACCTTTCACATGACATCTTTTTCTAACCAAGAACAACACACATAGACAGGAAGACACAGTTTGACTGACATGTAAAGAGTTACTTTTTTGGAAGGTGTGTTTAGGGGGCAGATTTGTCAGAAATATTACACCACAATTACATATACATGTAATTGTCAGGAAAAGATAAAACATACATTAAAACAACACTGAGTTGCACAGAATTTTTTTTACTTGCATTAATTGCAAACAAGTTAAAAACATAAAGAAAAGAAAATCATATTCAAGATAACTATGTAAGAAAACAAGTTTTAATATCTGATCCAGTCTTGGCCTCTTTATAGGTTTATACATGCTTTAATTCAATGTTTTGAACAAAAATATAATATAAAATAGAACTATAAAACATTTTAATATATTACAATTATTTAGAATAATGTATGTGATAAGCATAATTACAAAATTAATACAAGAAATAATCACACATTATTTAATTTTAATAGTAAATGCTCTTAATTTACTTAAAAAAATAAAATGTGTTTAAATTTTATTCATTAAAAGACAAATTAAATTTGGGTGAAACTTATTTTTTGTTTTTCATACTTTTATTATTTGTGGAAAAACTTGAAACACTTGTTAAAATAAGTAAAGAATGGCATTGATTTTTGTACATTTTATTTTAGTTTGACTTTATTAATACAAAATTGTGTGTTTTTTTTTAAATGCTTTTGTGTTTTGCTTTGGTACCGAAACCATGAATTTCCACTGGTATTGGTAACGAATACAAAAATTTTGGTACCGTGACAACACTACTAAAAACTAAATAAAAGTACTTCATGTGACAATGCAAAAAATATTAAGACTTCTTTGCAGAGAATGTACACTTAATATGATTCTATTTTATATTAAAAAAATATATTTAAGTATTAAACAATTTATTAAAACGCAAAAGAAACATATAACTGTATGACAACAAGTCTTAATATCCTAAATTAAATGGGCCTTTTTGTTATTAATTTTAAGATGCTTTCAAAACAAGTTTTGCAGTATTCATTTTAATAGACATTATAAAATTTATTGAAAAATAAATACGTACCTGTCAATTTTTTTTTAATAAATGATATTATTTAACAATTCACTAATTAAATATTTTATATTTTTAAATTGCATATATATTTATTAATTTATTTAATGGCACATAATTAGATAATTAATTTAAGACCTTTAATCCAGATATCTAGCTGTACCTCAAGGCTTTCTAAAAAAAAAAAAGCAACGCAGTACACGAGTCAGGTCACGTATGCTGTGTGTCAGTTTCCATGCTAGTGTTTCCAGCCTCCCTATCTACGAATGCTACATTGGGATAAAGCCTGTACTGCTTTCTGAAAACATCCCTGTTTTAATGGACAACAGTGAGCACAAAGCATCTCCCCTTCACCAATGTTTAGTCAGGTTACCGCAGCAGGGCCCCTGCCAGATGGTCTCTGGTCCTGTTTAAAACCATCCTCCCCTGCCCTTTAGAGGACAGATCCGCTCCGATCCATCGCCCAGGGCTGTGGGATGAAGCCTGAGACGATCGGAGGTCGTGCTGCCTTAATTGCTGCACTCATGTGAGCTTTACTGCTGAGGAACAACAACTCAAGTCGCTGCATTATTGATGGAGGAGAAGCAATAGCACTTACAGGCCAACAGAAACACGCTCTCGTGCTGGGTGATGTCACGCCGGGGTCGGCACCGCTCTGACGGGCCTCGCTCTGGGTTCTAGGCTTTGTGTGTGTGTGTGTGTGTGTGTGTGTGTGTACCTGCTCATCCATCACAGCCACTTACGAGCCATAAGATCCATTGGGCACGCAGACTAAATCACGTTAGCTCCTGCTGCACATACCTGCTGCCTGATTAGCTCTTCCTGCACCGTGCAGGCTAACAATGCATGCTGCAGTTATACGTTTACAAATTACACAGCTATATTTAAACAAACTGAAAACTGTGCAAATGGAAGGCTACATGTTACGACACAGCATGTTACGAGAAGCTACTCATTATTGGCTTTGTATATTTTGTGGTCAGGTTTCTTGTTATGAATTCTTATAAATGTTATGTACCATCAGGTGTGCTTTGGTGGTATTTATACATTGGCCATTCACACAGTGCAGCTCAATGTGGTTGTTGCTTCAATTCTGTTGAATCCTGTTCTGTACACAGTTTAGTTACTTAAAATAGATTAACTGAATTGAAATGAAATGAATTAGTCCTGATTTTAAATTGAGGTAACAAACAAGTTGAATTTAAAGAGGTGCAATTAAAATAGACTGCAAATAACCTTCACAGACCTCTTCTGATACGCATATTTGGTTATAACCACACACACACACAAAAAATATTTATATGTGTGTACTGTGCATATTTATTATATAGGAATACAAACATAGGATATACAGTATATATTTTGTATATATATATTTATATATATATATATTTTTTATATTTATTAAAAAATATACACTGTAAACACACATTATATATTACAGTATATATATTATATAACCAAAAACTATATTTATTTTGGATGTGGTTAATCATGATTGATTATAAGCACTAATATACACACACACACACACACATAATTATATAATACATTTGTTGTATTTTTAATAACAATGTTTTACAACTACTAAAATCTTATGATACACATTATGTGGTTTTCAACTACATACTATTATATTCATATATTATAATAATATTCAACTTTCCAAATTAAACATTGCATTAAAAAAATAAATATTCTTGTACAATAAACAATAAATATTGTTTATTTATTTATTTAATATTTTTTACAGACCACAAAATCTTATTTGTGAGCTGTTAGTCATACAAATATTATTTGACATAACAAACCATTTTTGTATTAAATAACAAAATAACATTCTTATAAAAAAAGAAATAATAGTATTAAAAAAACAATTATGTAATGTAAAGTTATTTATTAGAAAAATAACTAATATGT
This sequence comes from Enteromius radiatus, assembly GCA_032357445.1. Classification (NCBI taxonomy): domain Eukaryota; kingdom Metazoa; phylum Chordata; class Actinopteri; order Cypriniformes; family Cyprinidae; genus Enteromius; species Enteromius radiatus. Next base: position 335 of record JAUCMS010000184.1, on the reverse strand, counting down.
ATCATTAATATTATGTTTTATGTTTATGCTTATTTTTTTTTTTTTGCTATCACAACATTGTATTAAATGATGCCAATATTTATATAGCTGGGGAAAAAAAAAAATCACACTTGACTGAGAAAAAAGCAATTACAGTAAAACTATGATGTAGAGCTGTCAAATGATTAATTGCGATTAATCACATCCAAAATAAATTTTTCTTTACATAATATATGCGTTTATGCTGTGTTTATTTATTCTGTTTATATTAAAACACACGTACAGTATACATTTTGAAAGTATTTACATGTAAATGCATTTATATATTTATTTTCTTATATTTGATATTATATCTA
>JAUCMS010000183.1:0-14899 GCA_032357445.1 Enteromius radiatus | reverse complement strand
ATTATTATAATTTAGTTATCTTTTTATATTAAAATCTGGACCACGAGTTTTTTAACGGACATCTTTTATAACTAATTCACATGAGACATTTGTATTAATATATATATATATATATATATATATATATATATATATATATATATACATACATACATACATACATATACACACACATGCATATATACACAAATGAACATACTGGCCTTTCTACTGGCCTACATTTGTACATTTATATTATATTACCTCTACACATACGACATATGGTCACGTGATCATTTCCACTATACACGTAAAAATATTAACATTCAATTATACATTTTTGTACTTGAGGTTATATTTGCAGAATATATCCGTTTCTTTAGAATCTTAAAAGTCAAACGTAATTACTGGTCACCGCTCCGTATTAAGTTCAAACTAGCGCTATTTTGCCGCATTTCTGCACTGCACAATCATAACAATGTGTGTTCCGAGTCGGTTTAGCGTACCTGAACAACATCCATGTTCCCAAAGAATTGCTCCACTGGGAAAATGTGATTGCTGTCCTCGTCGAAGAAGATGCTCGGGTCGTCTCGCGTTTGGGGACTGCGAATTACGGTCTGGTCCATCTTCGCCTCTGCAGAGCCGCTTGTCAAAACAGTACACTTGGCGGAGGAGTTCTCCTTACCGCGTCGTTCACCCGCACTTTTTTTCCCGGCCTTAATTTTGACGTTTTCATTCATGGTCGCGCTGGAGTTCTCCTCTACTTCGCCGTGAAACGGTCTCTTTGGAAGACGTTTGGCCTCGCCGCCGTCGCCAGCCATCTGCTGCACTGCGCTCGCGATATCAGACGCCGATCTCTGCACCAAACCACGCAGAACCCTCCTCCGCACAGCCTTCTGTGGATGAAAATCCAGTAATAGATGTATAAATAAATAAATAAAATATCAGCGCTGTTTTAGACGTGGGTGATGCATCGTGAGAAACCTTGTTACACTGTAGCCGACAGACGGAAACTGCGGGGAGGAGATGGTTGGGTAGACTGACACTGACCTTGACTGAACTTTTCACACCAGGCTCGTTTAAAGAGACAGTGCCGCGCACTCGCAGTCTGTGGCTCCCAACGACAATCTGAAACCAGAGAGCACTATCCTTATTAGCATAACCAATAATACAGTTTAGAATTAATAATACAGTTAATAGTTTCCTCGTCACAAATTTAGTTTCAAATTTTGTCTAAAGGTGTTTTTTTTTAAATGAGGTCTCTTCTTTGCTTTCCTGCTTTAAAAGACCAACAACACCACCTTAAGAACATTCCTTTTAATAAACAATCATAAGTAAAACAAAAAATAAATAAAATTATCGAATCATTTAGTTCGTGAATGAACCGATACAAAAATGTGAAGCAGTCTAGTTCGCAACCAGGAGAATAAGTGCGGAACGAACATGTAAAAAGTTAATAAAATTGATCAACACAAAAAGCAAGCACCTTGAATGAATACGTAAATGAATCTTTCTATTAAACCGATTCCAAAGATTCGATTCACTAAGCGATTCAAAATCCCCACTCGGAAAAGTTAACAAACTTGCGTTTATGAAAACAAGCCGTGAAAAACAAATTGAATACTAAAAGACAAGGCGCGTTCTCCCGGCGTCGCCTCGCAGACCACACGCTTACAATCTTAATAAACTACATTTCTCACTGAAAGCTTTAATTGTGAACTGTCCAATAAAGTCTGCGTGAACTCGAAAGTGATCGTGTAGGTTCATATTACATGAAAACGAGTTCTCACTCAGAGACAAAAGCGTAAAAGCTTTCTTACCTGCTTCGCCCTCATTGGAAGTTTCGGCGTCGAAAACCGAGTGTGGACTCCTGCGAGTGTTTATCTCCGGTGACCGCTAAAGTCCCGCCCATATCAGATCATCTACACGTTACAGAATCACAAGACTAAAGCTGAAAACTTTACCAGGCTTTTCTGAGGCAGTGGCTGATACCCATTAATAAGTCCTTGTCCGGTTGTACTTGTTATGACCGTTATGATCCGTGTAAAGCATCAAAATACATGGGATTGCAAGTTATTCATCGTGGAAATATGCCGCATGAGTCATAGACTCACTGCATAGACAGTGATGTGAATGATGTTATGGATACGTATGTTAGGTTACATAAACCGCTCAGCCTAGTCCTAAAAGGTTTCTCTCTTTCTTTAAGACTGGTCATAACTTTGTAAACTCCGTTTCCAAAAGGTAGATTGGTCTAATTTGAAATATAGTTTGTTGGTCAAACTATTTCTTAAGACATTCTAATAGTGGTCAATGTTTACGCAACTGGTCAAGTCCAGTGATGGCATCCATGCAAGAACTAATATGTGTGGTTTAGATTCAAATATTTTACAATGAGTAGTGTCTGAATACTGTTTCATTTGCCCCATGACATCATCATTGTGGACATCATAGACAAGTGAACAGGCTTTTAACTGCATTAAGCTACTAGCATCCTGCTGGAAAGTTCAGCCAACACTGTTTATATGATTTTGATGATTAATAGCGTCTAGTCATTTTTTTATGTTGTTATTATTAAACCAGTTGTAAATGTTCAGCTGTTGTTGGCCAATTCGCGTTGACTGACTCTATCGCTGAGAACCACACGGGGGCGCTAAATACCTATCATGAGTTTAGTGCTTTTCAACTAGGCTACTTGACATCTTTCAGCATAGTTCTGAGTGTGCTTGTAGCGGGACGTAATAAAAAGTGGGTTACAAGCCTTTAAAAAAAAGATGAGAAGGCTAGACTAGAAAAGGGTCTCAACTCCAATATTTACATGCGCTGAATAAGTAAGTAACTTTCGCTTAAACTTTTCGTGGGGACCCTCAATTACTACGCTTGCACAGCTGTCGTGTGTAACCAGAGAGTCTGTAGCAGGTAGGTGTCGTTAAGGTGGAGGAGAGAGGAGGGCAGACAGCGATTGTTTTACAGGATGACTGCTTCACATTTTCAGCAGTTCAGCGATGGATCTTGAAGCGAGAAGAACCGGTTGCGACAATTAGGGACGGGATAAGAGACTAAAACAGTCGGACGTGAGGGGAGAGAAGAAAAATAAGTTTTTAAAGTCTTAAAAAAATGCCTTTTTATGGATTATTCGCTCATCTTTATATTTCCATAACACTTGGAAAATTACTTACAGCGGACGTGGCTGACTTTTCTTGACAAATCCACTGGCCACCCCAATGGACTGCTCTCTGAGGAGCGTGTGCGTAATGGACTTCTTCTTTCGAAAGAAGAAGAATTTAAGGACTGCGGTCAGCCTGGCTTTGGTTTTTGCCACTTTACTGATGCTTCAGAAGTTAATAACAGTGGACACGTATTTCAAAGACATCAAAGTCGACGTGAAGCGCAAATGGTGTGGCCCAACATGTAAAAGCATAAAGGCCATTGAAAATTCATCCTACGGTAATAGCTTGGAACCGGTCGGAAAACCTATGCCAAGAAAATGGGACGTGGATAAGATTCAGTGTCGTGAAAATTCGACGATAAAAAACCAAGCCTGGTTTCGTCGTTTGAACCCAAGGTTTCGCGAATTTGTCCTGCACAGACATTGCAGATACTACCCAATGTTGCTGAATCACCCGGAGAAGTGCGGCGGTAATGTGGACGTTCTGGTCGTTGTCAAATCGGTTATTGAAGAACATGACCGGCGCGAAGCCGTGAGGCAGACATGGGGAAAGGAGCGAGAAATCCAGGGCTTGAAAATCAAAACACTGTTTTTGTTAGGCACTCCAGCCTCTGGCAAAGATGCGCGAAATTTACAAGCCCTGGTGCAGTATGAAGACCGAACCTACGGGGACATCTTACAGTGGGACTTTATGGACACCTTCTTCAACCTCACCTTAAAGGAGGTGAACTTTCTGAGATGGTTCAACATCTACTGCAGTGGAGTTCCCTTCATTTTCAAAGGGGACGATGACGTTTTTGTCCACACCCAGAACCTGGTGGAACTAATTGGCTTTCGGGTGGAGGAGAACAGGGTGGATAACCTCATTGTAGGAGACACCATTTTAGAAGCCAAACCGATCAGAAACCGCCAGAGTAAATATTACATTCCTAAAGAGTTGTACGATAAACCCTATCCACCTTATTTGGGTGGGGGAGGATTTCTCATGTCTTCTCTGGTGGCCCGCAAGCTCTTCGCGGTTTCTGAGAGCGTGGAGCTTTACCCCATTGATGATGTGTTTCTGGGCATGTGCCTTCAAAAGCTGAAGATCGTCCCCGAGCTGCATCTGGGCTTCCGGACATTTGGGATCATTAAGCGTAAAGTGACTCCTCTGAACCGGGAGCCCTGCTTCTTTCGCAGCCTCATCGTGGTGCACAAACTGGTTCCACAGGAGCTTCTGCAAATGTGGAGGCTTGTTCAAAACGAGGACTTGAACTGCGCCAGACAAGTCGTGATATGATGAGTATTTATAAAGGCAGAGAGAATTTTTTTTTCTCTCTGATAAAGCTTATTTGTAATTTTCATCTCTTCTTTTTGTGATTTTGTGAGGAAGGATGATGATTATGTTATCAAATGTAACAAATGTAAATGTAATAAACCGTTGTATAATAAATATAAATGTAATTATAGGTGTTTCAGTTATGGTCTTATCATCTACAGGGAATAAATACAAACCCAATAGATGCATTTTAATGGCCTATAATATAGACCTAGCTCAGCAATGTTTACTCCAGTGAATATTTGATTTTTTTCCTTCAGGTATTAAACACACACCTTAAAGTCTTATATAAAAATATATAACCTAGGAAAAAATATAAATAAATAAATGGAAAGAGACAAATTAAACACTAGTGGACATTTATAACAACATGCTCTGAACAAAGCAACTATGTGAAAGGTAACATCCAAATATCTAGCACCTGTGCTTTTTGATGCTAAAAACAATAACATCTGAAACTCATTTGGTAGAACTTGGAAAATTAAAAAAAAAAAAAAAAAAAATATATATATATATATATATATACTAAGACGAAACATAGTTTACAATTATGATGTTGAATAAATGTTGAATAAATGGAATACAATAAATGGAGCCTGTAGCTTTTAAACACCATAAACGTATGATTAAGCTATTCTAAATAGCTTAGAATGAGTGTTACGTGCTATATTCCACATGTTCTGAAGTCCCTCTGTGTCATACAATACTGTTGTGTAAGGAACAGTCATTCACTCCTGGAGCTTTCGCCATACATCTTCAGTCCTCATTTAACATAGTAGCTTAATACAACTCAATTCAAATGTTCTCTGGTGTTCTGTGTAAGAAAGCAAGTCATGCAGGTTTAAAATGATATGAGGGTGAGAAAGTGACACTGATCTACGTCACTTCATGATATGATAAACATACCACCATCAACATTTCACCTTTCAGATGTGTTGTTTTGGTCTGCCCAGCCCTCAAGGCTTTACATACAAGTAATTTTTTTAAAAACAAGCATGTGACAAAACTTTTATCAAGTACATTTATTAAAACAGCCTCCAAGCAGAAATTTGCTTTGGTTGATATCAGTGCACATACAGCTACAATCGGCTACAATAAAATCTTTAAATCGTTACATATAGGGCCGGTTTCCTGAACAGGGTTTAAGACTAGTCTTAGATTAAAATAAATGTTAAGAGGAAAAGGCTTGCACTTATCTTATCTTAAAATACATCATTGCCATTGTTTGGTCTTAAAATGCTCACAGATAATGCATTTTTGTAAGACATGTTTCTAAAAATTCTTAAATGTCCTAAATTTGCAAAGGTCTAGTCCTGGCTTAATATAATTCCTATCCGGGAAACCGGCCCAATATGTCTTAAATTGTCTTTGTTGCATGTAAATGAGCAAACACTTGCTGTGTACAGATAACATTAAAGTTGTGAAATGTCTGTCTGAGGAAAATGGAAGGTAGCCAGACTAAATTCATTTAGGGTTACCAAAAGAATTTCCAATCAAGTCCTTGAGAACTGACCTCCAGATTAGGACTCTGCTGTGCTTCTTTATTCTACTATAATTAAAATAAATCCAAATGAAAGCACTACTCCACAAAAAAAAAAAAACACACAATATATGATATTCTACCATTATAACCTATATATTATTATCTATATAGCATAAATATTTATACTTTGGACTGAAAAATGAATACTACCGGGTATGTGTCAGACATCTGTGCAAACAAACCGAGTTTGTCACTTTTAGATCACTCTAAAATAATAGTTTAAGCTGATTTACGTAAATCAATAAATATGATATTTAAAATATTAGACATCTCAGTAATGCCATATGAGTGAATCATCTTTGCAGGGGTTGAATTATGTCAGTTATATAATGCATTATCCCTATCAGGATTGTGCCTTGAAAATTCCCTTGATTATCATGTCTCATATCATCGGGAAATTCTGACTGCGTACCTATTTTCAGTCTTCACTACATGCCATTACTTTATAAATTGACATTATGGCTTATTTTCAGGCATATGATCAGCCTTTTCCACTTCCTTTAGTCCAGATGTGCTTATAAAATCATTGAGACGGAAGATAAAGCATAGTTTGATGCAGATGATGATTCAACACATCACACACTAGACAAAACGGTTTACCTGCCAAGAGTTTCTCTAATACTGAAGTGAAGGCAAAGACCAAACATATGAAATAATAGTCTTAACAGCATCATCATCATCATCCCTTATGGCTCTTTATTATCTCAGTAGTGGCAACATCTCTGTTCCAAGTCCAGGTTTTCTGAGAAGCAGCAAGGCAGTTCTATGACTAGAACTAGTATTAGCCTTTACCCTCTTCAAAAGCAACATTTTTGTATGTTTGTTAACTAAATGTTGCAAGATGTTGTGAGTGCTGCAGGAAATGTAAGTGTATCTGAATCAGATACAACAAGACTCTAGAATTCAGAATTTTTGCTTCCTTTATAAAGGCTACATTGATGTTTGGCTATGGTGAATGATGCTTTAAAAACCATTAAATATCAAAGTGCTAATCACAAAATATTCACACACACACACACACACACACACACACTAAACAAGTATAAAACAACATACAAGAATAAAATTCTCAAACGGATTACAAAAAAATCTAGGCGATCCATCTGAAAAGGTAAACAGGGCAAAATATACACTTGCGTGTCTGCTCAAAAATCTGTTTTCAGCTCAAGTATTTTTGTTCACACGTACATTTGAGATATTTTACATTCAATAATTGGGTACATTTTATATCAGGTGTCAAAGATAAGAATATTTCTAAATTGGTACAGCAATAAGAGTGCAATGATGCATTATGATGCAAGTAGATTTGTGTGTTTTTTGCCATGAATCCCTCATGTGAGAGTATTTCAGCAAAGCTACTCGAGTTAGCATGTAGCTATGCCTGTTGTAGTCGATGACTAGAGGCCTTGCCTGGAAGAATTCTGGTGCGTCTGTTGACCCTGGAAGCTGGAGCAGGGATGCGACTGCCTCTGCTCAACCCTCGAGGCTTGGACTCGGATATAATCGTTGTTGTCTTAGCTATAGCTCTACTGACCGTCTTTCCTGAGAGCAAACACACAACACCTGAGGAGTTAATGAGAACTGCATTGTGCGCTGCTATATAGTTTAAGTAAACAGTATTCAAAATAATACTGAACAGTCCATTCAGAGACAGCGTCTGGAGGATGGGGTATTGAGGTTCTGTGGGGCAGAGGCTGTAGAAGCTGTGTGGGGCAGTTGGGATCTATAGGGCCTTTATGGGGCAATGTGGGGCAGTAGGGGGACAATGTGGGGTTGTAAAGGTCTCATTGAGGCCAAAGGAGATGAATGATCACCTTGTGCTTATGAGAGAGCGCTCTGCCGTATCGCTCTCCTCCGTGAATTCTGTTTACAACCCTCAATTCCCATGAGGTGAGACTTCCAGCCCTGCACATACAAGACACGCACTGTTACACTGCTGCATGAGGAACACGTGTGTGAAAGATTTCATTGCTCATAATACTGAAGTTATTTACTTCTCATCATAGGTGCTCATGTAAGTATCTCTACCTATGGATGAGTTTTCTTACACTCCTTAATCGTATAAATAATAATCAGCTCTTACATATTGGAAAACATCATACATAAGTTTTGCAAATGTTTTTCTAGCCAAGCAGCTCTTAAAAATCAAGAACCAGTATTGTTATTGCAAATCAAAATTGCTAAAATATTTTAAAATGCTAATAGGAATATCACGATTCTTTGTCATGTTGGTTTTAATATTTTTCCATGTTAATTTTCATGTTAATTCCTGTTTCATGTCAGCTAAAATAATTTCCAATGTTAAAAACAAAGCCTTACAAAGTAACAAAATATAAAATAAACAAGAATGGCAGATATTTAGGCGAAAGCGTGTTAAAATATAAATATTTGTAATTATTTTATCTTTTCAAATTACATTACAAATACACATAGCATACAAATAAAACAAACTGATTTTTTTTTTAGGTACAGTAGGTATTTATTACTAGCACTCAAGATATTGCAACAATAAATATAAAAACAAAACACTATATACACAGGCTTTTTAGTGATCTATACTTTCAGTGTGCGTGCTCATAAAAAGTGTGCATCAAAACAACGTGTGAATAAAATGTACTTCTGGAATTGTGAATATGTGCAGTGAATGTAACTTGACTGCCTAGTTAACATTTGATGTGAATGTAAGTTGTGTTCAGTGTTGGGGAAAGTTACTTTTAAAAAATTTATTATGATAAGTAACTTTTTAAAAAGTAACTTTTGCGTTACGTTTTTAATTTTTATACAAAGTAATGCGTTACGTTACTTCATCTGGTCTGGGCTTGCTTGTATGTTTTTAATATTAAAAAAAAAAAAGTTATATTATTGGCCAACTGACACCAAAAGTGAAAACTGAAGGAAAAGCAAATTCAGTTATTAACATGTTTAATTATTGCATCAGGTTTGCATCATATTATGAGTTGGCAGTTTGCAGTTTTCCTTCATTTCGAGGAATACTAAATCTGTTTTTGTGTAAGTGATGAGTAAATGGATGTTCGTATTTAGTCTAGAACTACAGCAGCCATCATTTTTACACATTGCACACATTGCCTCTGCAGTTGCTACTGATTTTTCTCAACATGGGAACAGGAGAGCTGTTACTTATTTGAAAACATAACTCAGACATTTCCATTACTTTATTAGTTACTTGAAAAAAGTAATCTGATTATGTATCTCAAGATAGCTACTTGTAATGCATTACCCCCAACACTGGTTGTGTTGTACAGTATATTGAGATGGAGACACCAGAACTTCAGCTAAACTGAACTCAACTGCGCACGATACTATGATATTTCTAGATCGTGGAGACATAATCATCCATGATCAAATATCGTCACATTCCACACCCCTAATATAAAGCTAAAAGGAGATATTAATAAAAACTCTAGCAGTATTTAAAAATCATTCTCTTTATCTTAACAAGATTGCCCATATTTTCATTGCAATGTGTACAGCTCCCACTGTAGATCAGGGACAGCGTAACCCTCACAAAAACAGGTTTACGATTTGGACAATATGTGAGTTCATGTGGCAAATGATATCATTCATTTGGCACAGAAGACACGTCAGACACTGAATACGTAAAACAAATTGTGTCGGTTGGAGGTTTTTCTCCATGTGACCTAGTGACTGAATTATTGAGTGAAAACCTTTCTAGCCTCAGTCACAGTCACGAGCTCATCTGTACGACATGCGATAGAGAAATAAAATTCCCTGAACAGAGTATAACAAGAACTTATGTTAGTTATGTTGAATAAATAATAATCATTTTACAGCTATTGTTGTGGCAGACTGCATTTGTGGACCAAGTATTTTTCTGTTTGTTATTTTGTTGTTAGTGACAATAAACAAGTTGATGATGCACCTTATGGGTGTGTTTGTGTGTGATCTCACCTCCTCCCCTGAGGCAAAGTTTTCATGGCACAGAGGGCAATGATTACAATTTTCTCCAGAAGTCTGTGCTAAAAAAAACAAACAACAAAAAATGCTAAAAATATTCTGCTTAAAGAAATAACACAATAAATTAAGGGATTATTTCTAGTGACAGTGTGTATGAACTTCATATGGATAAACAGATCGGATGATAGAGCGGACTGTTTTATTTTATTCTTAGGTATAATAAGAGTGTGACCAAAATGAACACTTGCCAAGCAGCAAAAGTAAGTAAAAGTATTTAAAAAAAAAAAAAAAAGCATTTAGTTACTCATCTGTGGTATTATTGTGGAACTGAAATATAATAAAAATGTTTAAATCACATGTAGTTACTATGTAAGTACACATGTATTAGGTAATATAAAGTTGGACCAATATGGCCATTCCACCAAATCACCAGGCAAAATGTACATTTTGCATCATGGCATGGTTTCTGGATGAGCATGAAATAAAAATACTGTGCAACCACACAACAACTCACAATTGCAAGCGGCGCTTTGAGCATGTTCAGTAAGCTTATCTCGTGTGAGCGCTTCGGAGCAAAGAGGACACTGGGTGAAATCTGCCCTCCGCTCACATTCAGTCAACAAGTGCTCCGTCAGGCTCGCAATCTCCACCACCTATCGAACACACAAACACACTGCATTAGCACACTTTGCAAAATGAGTTTAACAAATACAACTTATTTTGAAATATGACAGCGCATGTTCTTGGGTGTGTGTGTGTGTGCACCTGTCTGCACTGAAGACAGCGATGCAGCATCGGGCAGTGTTTCCAATAGTGCAGGTCCAGTCCCTCTTCAGTAAACGACTCATCTCGCTCTCCACAGAAAATACACAGACTAGACAAAACAGCACCAGCATCAACTCTGATCCCATCTTTCATTTCTCACTCAACATGCTGTTAAGATTTTCTCCCAGCAGTACATAGAGACAAACATTAAATGAGAGAGCATTAGCACTCTGCATTATGCTATCATTTTCCAGATGTCTTGGTGAGATAATATTAGTGCATTTATAACAGCTAAACAAGACTCGACTTTGCAGAGTCGGCACTGAATTAGAAAATCAAAGAAGAACTGACAGGAAGTCGTCCTTACTTGTCTAAGTAGTTGGTTACAGATGGTTGGCTTTCTTTCACATCTGCAGGAACAGACTGGTTTACCTTCTTAACACCTGCTGAAACCAAGGGTTACATAATGAACCATTGCATCCTGCTCAGACTGAATTTTCTGTTTGAGGTTTGCAACAACGTTACTTTAGCATTACTTTTATAATAGTGTAATATTTATTCATATTTGAATAAGCGTTTTCAGTTTTCATTTTAAGTGATTTAAACATTGACAATCATTCTGAGGTTCAATGCTAAATATATATTTTCAAGCTACTAAATATGCCTCTCTCGGTTAACAAACAGAAACAGAGGGTTATTTATGTGAAAGCTATACAAACAGGGAAGTTTAATTCTGGCAAATTAGATGGTAACTTCAGGAAGTGCAAAGCGATGCAGGCTTTAGAGAGAATAAAGAAAATTATAATTTGACTAAAGTGGCAAGCGAATACAAAGAATGCCATACATGCATCTAGCTAAAATACAAATATGAAGATATATGTGGCTATCAGTGTTGCCAGATAGAGTTGAAGGTTCCCCGCCCAAAAACGGTCCAAAACCCGCCCAAACGCGCACAAAACCGCCCAAAATATTTGATTCATATTTGTTTCAATTTAATCAATATTTGGCCTAGTTATTTTAATTTCAATACTTAATGTAGCATACTGCAGCTAGCGACAATCACAAATACAAAAGCACAGAATAGCAAAATTACAACACAAACCCGTTCACATCTATGTCCTTTCTCCTCACACACAATGCACTTTTACAGTGGATAGTAAGATAATTGTTGTAAAATAATACCCAATTCGTTCATAATAAAATTAAAAATGTGTATTTATATTACATTTTCTATTTGAATAGTAATAGTAATACAATAATCATCATTATTACTTCTACTATATTTCACTCCGGATAAACGTGGACAGACAGGATTTAGTGAGAGAACGAGAGATCTTGGGCCTAAATGCAAAACAAGGAACATCACATTTAGGTTTTGTTAAATATTTTTAAAAACTGCCAAACTGGTCTGGAACCCGCCCAAATTTTGTCCACCCGCCCAAGCCAATTTTTACCCGCACAATCAAATTCGAAACCGCCCAATCTGGCAACACTGGTGGCTATGGCAGGTATGACTACAGTAAGTTCAAGTTCATGTGACTATTAAATGTGCATCGAATATTTTAATTGGATTTATTTTTGATCATTTATATTCTTTAAACTCGACAATTTAACATTTTGACAAGTTAAGCCTTAAAACAAAAACATGAGGAACAAAAAGTTGTTTGCTGCAATTATACAGGAACTGATCTTTACTGAGAGTTCACAAAGACTCAGCAGCACCAACCCGATCTCATGGCAATTTGGACACATTTTACGAAGTGTCTAATTTGTATGGATTCGTACAGTTTTTTATAACTTGTGTGTATTTTACGAGTTCCCCAATTCGCTGGAATTCGTACGAATGACCTGTACGTACAAACTGTTTATGAGATAGCACTGGCAGCACACATACGCCAGTTTACACACCTGATTTGGTCGACTTTTCCGTTTTTTTCTCAGGTACTTTGGTATTTTCCTTCTCTTTCTCCTAAAACACATACACCTTTAATGCATTTACGATGTGTTATCAATACGTTAACTGTGATCAGTCATTCAGTCCAGGTGCAATGCAATCCAGCTAAACAACTTTCATATAGGGAAATGTTAACACCAGGCATGAAGTACATCATTTTGTGTGAGAGCAGTAAAAACAAAACAGAAGAGATAGATTAGGACACCTCTGAGCACACAACCTACACTGATCTCCTTCAGCACTGCAAGCTGCTCTTGTAAGCTTCTGATTTCCTCTTTTTCTTTTTCTGCTCCTTTTTTTGACTTCTGGAGTAACATGCGAAAGAGAGACACTTTAAACAGAATGCAGTATCCCAGCATTGTCTGAGCCCACGCACAAACATTCCATTAACTTTTATGAAACCACGCTCTTCAGACCGGTTTTACCTGCGTGTCAATGGTGTTTCCATCCATCACGGCGAGGGAGTCAAAAAGGTTCTTGTAGAGGACATTTTTACGTGTGCTGATGTCATCAGGTGGCAGAAAATTCAATACTGCTTTTCCATGAAGGCGGTACATAGCCTGAACGACTCTCACAGAGAGTTCTCGCACTGAGGCAGCGCTGTGCTCCAATCCACCTGACAGAAACTAACAACATATATCACACACAAATATATGCACTTTTAATTTGAATATAATCCAGTGGTTTTAGAATAGATGCACTGTTAAAGCTTTGGGTTTCTTGTTTGTTTAAAGGAAATTAATTCTTCTGTTAATAAGGATTCCTGAAAAAAAAATGTATCATAATAACTAAACGTAATTTTTTAGTTACATTTTCGTAAAACATTTGCATTCACAGTATTTGCCCCTCACTTTCCCTTTCTCTTCCGTTCTCCATACACAGATCCCATTCATCTGCCCCCAGGCTCTGGATCTCTCATTTTAATTACAGGAAACCCAATCGCCTCTCTGCTGTGCCCTGAAGCCCATCTCATCTCCCAGGAAACCAGCAGGCAAAAGGCATTTAGCAGCCATCCCTGCATGTAACCTACAGCAACCATTTTATAGGAGGTCACCAATGAAAAAGACCAAACTAACAGTAGATGCAATAAATATTTGAAAGGACATTTGAGGACTGATAAAAACTGATAACTACAAAAAAACTGTTCTATTCAAGTTGTTCCAAACACGTATGACTTTTCTATAAAAAAAAAGACCAAGCTGTTTTTAACATACACAACACAAGCATACTATAACCAGCATCTGTCAAGAAAGATTTGTTAATGTCCACAAGCGGTCCATTCGACACAACACTAGTGTGTATAAATTATGAAATAATACTGTTTTTCTAGTTAACTGAGCTCTTTAATATCCAGTCAATAAATCCCATTAAAGAAATACAATGATATGAAATTCTGGCCAATACAGATAAGCTCATTATTGTAATGTTATGGCTAATAACAATAATAAAAAAAAAAAAACAATATTACAATTTGTGAATATTTAACTAATTAGGCACTGATTATGTATGATACTATTACTCAATCATCTAAACCATGTGGAGACTTCAGTCTACCTTGGTGTGGTGAACTAGAAGAAGCTGTTGCTTTAAAGTAACAAAGCCCAGCTGGAGCACAGAGAGAAACATCGCAGTGCACTTTGCAAATCCTTGTGAAATTTCAGAGTCTCTGCTGGTGCCACAAGTTTGCATTGCAAACATACTTTAAACGGCACATGCAGCAGAAGAATAACTAAATAAAATACCAAACTCTCATCTCCAACTAATTTCCTTAAGAAAATAAGACAATAAAAACTGTCATTTTAACAGCTTTACCACTTTGTACAAGTAACTGCTGGAACAGGAAGAGAGAATGAGACAGTGTTTGGATGATTTCCATAAACTATGCCATGAAAATGCAACTTGCTGTCAGAACAGCCCTTTTAAGAAACCAATGGTACCAGACATTACGTAGGGTCGACTACACCCTCTCTGTCATACAGTGAGCACGGAAAGACCCCTTACTTTTTTTTTGCTATATTGCAGTCATTTGCTAAAATAATTTAAGTTCATTTTTTTTCCTCATTAATGTACACACAGCACCCCATATTGACAGAAAAAACATAGAATTGTTGACATTTTTGCAGATTTAAAAAAAAAAAAAACTGTGACACTCATATACTTAACTCAGGTGCTGTCCATTTCTTCTGATCATCCTTGAGATGGTTCTACACCTTCATTTGAGTCCAGTTGTGTTTG
>JAUCMS010000182.1:0-14901 GCA_032357445.1 Enteromius radiatus | reverse complement strand
ATCCCTGGCAGCTGGAGATGCCACCGGAACTGGCAGCCTGAGCTGCCACTGCCAACGATCGCGCCTGTCCCTGCTGTATTATTTAATGCGTACTGATGAAAGCAGAAGCCAGTCAAACCAGATTTAAAACCTGTATATTACAGAAATATAGATGAAAATATAAATAAATTAAAGTAAAAACATTACACTACTGCTCAAACATTTTTTAAAGGAATTTAATGTTTATTCAGAAAGAATGCACTTCATTTAAAAGTGGATATTTTTTAACATTATATCAATGTATTGTTGTTTCCAACAAAATTGTTAATAATAAAAATATGTTTTTTGAGCAGAATTATAGAAGGATGATGTGACACTGAAGACTGGAGTAATGATGCTAAAAAAGTCAGCTTTGCATCACAGAAATAGAAACAGTTCTATTAAATTGTAATATTTCAGTTTTTATATATATATATATATATATATATATATATATTGTTTGTACTATATTTCCTATTTCTGAACAAATACACACAGCTTAGATGAGCATAAGAGACTTAAAAATTGGATTAGTGTCCTATAGTGTGACACGACACAGCAAGAATGTACAAAAAAAAGAGGTTGTTAGATGGTTTTTTTTTTTTTTTTTTTTTGGTCACATTGATATGTCAACTACCCAGATATATATATATATATATATTTCAAGTTCATTAAATGATGCCTAATTGGTAAATGCAGACTGCCTGTAATTTCTGGAAAACATCAGCATCAATTTATGATGGAAAAGTCAAGATCTAATTGTGCTCGATCTAAAGAAACTAACTCCTGCTGTGTCCATATGGTATGTTGGAAATGGTTGTCTTGTGCCGAAGACCAGAATCAAACCCAATACTGCCCCACACACACACACACACACACACTCCATTCATCCCACCCAGTGAGAGCCATCACTCCTCCAGTGAGTCAGAGTAATTTACTGTGACAACACACAACTGGCCACACCAGTGGGCCACCATGAGCACATTATAAAGAGACGCTGAGAGTGAGTGAAAGCACAGACACAGAGATATTGTTAAATTCATGAAGGTTTTGATTTTTTAAATCAGGTAGGCCCTGCTGATATATGCCATAATATTAAAACACATTTAGTGACCCACAGTTTCCTTCAGAATATAGTTAATATATGGGGATGTTGTTTCAGTTGAAAATTTGAAATTGCTATATATAATATCAGAACTGACTGGTGTAAATGGCCTTTATAAAGCCTTTTGATATTTATTCAGCTTTATTATATATGTATTTGAACTCTCCTGCTTGGCTGAGAGAAGTCTTGTAAATCTTCTGGCAATGACTTGGAGAGCAGTTATCATATTTGATTTTATGGTTATGGTTATAAACAACCACCAATACAAGTAAGTGCTAGTTCCAAAGAAGAGAAGATTCAGAATCAGAGTCAAAGCACCATGGTTTTACCATCTAATATCACTACAGAACATTTTGTAAGGGGTGTGAAGAAAAGATAGTTTAGAAGAGGTGGGAGTTTATAGAATGACAAAAACACATGAGTGTAACTCAAAATGTAAACAGCTATCAATCTAATCAGTGTGAAGCCGCCGCTTGCACAAATGGAGACGCCAAACTGAAGCATCTGATATTCCAGAAGCGAATAATCAGTTGTTTGTTTTCCATTAGTCCTCAGAATTAAGGCTGTAAAAGTGTCATGGTTTTCTCACCTCAGGAGCTGGAGGAGGGATGAAACTTCACACATGGATGCTTGGGAAACTCGTCCTGTTATTTTCTCCATCAACCCCCACAGCCTCAAATAAAAAAAATAAAAAAACAAGACAAAGACTCAAAACTAAATGACAGCTGGGTAAATATCCTGAAACTTGCTTTTTATCATATTTTTATGACAAAAATGTAATTGGAAAAAATAATAATGAAAATAAAAAAATTGATCATATTTGAAATATATATATATATATATATATTTAAATCAAACATATTTCTTATTAAAATAATTATATACACACATTTCATAAAATCTGTAAAAAAAATAGATCTGTTTATATATATATATATGTGTGTGTGTGTGTGTGTGTGTGTGTGTGTTGTGTTATTATGTTGTATTGTGTTAGTTAGCTGTATATTTATTTTGTTGTAATCTGATCAAAATAACTCAACTGCTGTTTGATTGAGATTAAGTGGAATGCACAATGAAAAAAAAACATGATTTTAATAAAAAATAAAAAAATCTTTTGGAGTTTAGGAAAAAGTACAGCTTGTGTGAACATTACAACAATGAGAATTGTTATTGTATTGATGAAAAATCCTGATTGGTTCAACAAATATGATTTATATTTAAAATATATTTAAATTTATTTTTTTTCTCAGAATTTGATCATAGCATCATTGATCATTATCATAAAAAACTGGTAGAAAACAATGCAAGTCTTTTTCTTACACAACATCCATACACCTCTTTTATTTATTTATTTGAACTTCTAACACACTATTGAGTCAAAATCATGTTTACTTCTAAGTCCTTATTTCCTAAACATTCTGGCACCATCCAATCAGATCTGGAATTGCTCTCTAAAGAAAAAAAAATACCGATTACAAGATCATCACAATCTGTCATTGTAAATAATTAGAATGAACTCCATCAGCCTGCAGTCAGACTCTATTCAACTTTTACTTGTTACTGTTGCTAAAACACAAGACGTTTACTGACTTATGAGCTCTGTGTCCCTTTGAGAGTTTCAAAAACATTTCAACCCCAAAAGTTCAGCAGAATTTCCCAACTCTGCACCTGGATACCCAAAGAGTTGTGGGAATGTCTCAGCAAGTGCGTCTTTATGAGAAGAAAACTCTCAATGCTTTATGTTGACAATGCAGTTGTTCAAGCATTTTTTGGATAAGAGAAGCGATTCCACGAGCGTGTAATGGAACAATGCGGTCATACTTTTGGAAATCACACTTTCCTAGGATTTTAATAAATGACACTGTGATCTTATCTTAGTTTTTTCTGCTTTAGCACATGTTGATAATCACAATAGCACCGGGCATGACCCCATCACGATAATGTGGGCTTGTGTTTTGGTGTGTATTTCGGTGAGCTGTCCATCTGTGAGCCAGCTTGTCTGGTCAGTGGGTGATGTGTTCCTGCAGAGCTGCTTTCTGCTGGGAGTGTTGGACCATGTGTTTTGGTCTCTAAAGGGAAGGCTGGGGTCTTGGTGAGACCACCAATCCGTGAACATCAGGACTGTCACACCAAGACTATCTGATGGACATCCATATATTTCACAACTTAGAATAGATAAAAGAAAGAGATACATTAATAGATGTACACATACCGGTAAAAGTTTGGAATAATTACAATTTTATTTAAAATTATTGTCTGGGACAATTTAGTTTTTGCTGAAAATTGGTACTAGGGACATGCTTGTGTTATATATCATGGTTTTCATTAAAATATTAAGCAGTAAAAACTTTGTTCCAAGTTTTGGGTCAATGATGATAAGATTTAGTGTATATAATAAAACTCATGGGATGTAGCACCTTATTTGTTTCAAGCCCATATGGTAGAGCTCAATAAGAAAGTATTAGCTCACTCTTATCTTAAACTCTCCTCACATCAGGCACAGAGGGAAATGAAACCCGGATCTCTACGGCTGCTGTTTGAGAGAAGTTAAACCGGGAGGATTAGAGGCCGAGGGGTATCTGAGGGGCAACGACGGGGCAAAGATCCGGGAGTCAGTGGATAAACACACTAACAGCCTTCCTCATTCACAGCTTCAAAGACTGGGCCTCTTAATCAGACTGAGGGAGGGGGGTTCAGACAATAATGAGGGCTTGAAATCAAGAATACATTTTTATTATTTAAATATAATCATCTTAAATCAAGTCCTATGATGGACTATGCAAATTAAAATGGGTTTCTGAATGCATGTACCTGGTCTTACTATGCATGAAATTATTAATATATATATATATATAAACCTTTAATCAAATGTTAATTTTCTCTAAATGACTCTGCTTTTTAAATGACATCAACAGGTCTCTTTATTTTTTACAACCCCTCCCTCTAAACACCTGTCAGTCTTCATTATCCAATCAGATCTCAATTGATAAAACCGAGTCCCACCCACATTTTCTTCCTGTAATGTGTAGTTTTTCAAGTAACATGCACAAGATGCACAAATACAGGGTTATGATTACCTAAAATGACATCCATTGCTTAAAATTAAATAAACATTAACTGACATGAAAAGTTATTTGCCAAGACATCATTTAATGGCTGCTAAAGTTTTTGTTTACATGATGACACTTTACAATAAGGTGTCATTTGTTAATATTAGATAATATATTACCTAAACATGAACAAACAATGAACAATAACATTTATTACAGTATTATAGTACAGTATAAAGGAACCGTATGTAAGAAATGGCCAAAACTGGTACTGCAATCACTTTCAAAATACTGTTAAGCGGTGTCTCCCCTCCCCCTCCCCGTTGACGAGAGGTTGCCAGATAAGCTGCAGGATCTGGGAATGTTACCTGTCCAGGAGAAAATTTGCAACATTGGCATCTGTTTTCAAGTTCTTCTCCGCTTTAATCCGTCTCCATCGTTCAAACTCTTCTCCAATGCAAACCCTTTACGATTTCTTTTACTCTAAACATTTTTTAGCCGTGTCAATTAATGCAGAGCAGGCATCCTGGATGCCGAAACACTACTGACTTCATGATTGGGAGATAGATGGAGGGTGGCGCTTCAGGCCAAAACAAAACATGACAACATAAATATCAGTTGAGGGCTGCAACTGCGCTTTTTAAACGAGAATATCCAGGCTGTACTACTGCTGTCAGCGATATGAGTACTTGAAATTAACATGATTTCTTAATGCTTGTTGAACATAACAGGGCCATTTTATGATTATTACAATACATTTCTTCCATACAGTTCCTTTAATTTATTGTGAGTTCATGTTACAGTAGCTCACTGTGCATTGACTAATGTTAACAAACACAATTGTAATAGTAAATGCTGAAATTAGCATTAACTAAAATTAATAAATGCTATATAAGTACATGTTCATGTTAATGTTGTTAACTAATGAACCTTATTGAAAAATGTTACTGTACTGTGTACAGTATATATATATAGACACACATACAGCATATATATATATATATATTCACATATATTGTATATAATATATATTTATATGATATACATTTATTAGTTCTGTAAAGGGATTAATCACAATTAATGACAGCCAAAATAAAAGTTTTCGTTTACATAATATATATTTGTGCTGAATATATTTATATTTACATATAAATACACACAAATGCATGTTTCAGGAAAAAATTATGTTTATACATGAAATATATTCATAATATAAATTATATGAATATAAATATAAGCATGTAAATACATGTAAATATTTGACTAATGTATACTGTATGTGTGTCTATTTATATATAAATAAATATAAACACATAATAACACACATATATTATGCTAACAAAAACTTATTGATTTTACTAATAAAAATTACAAAAAAAAAAATACAAAAAAAAAAAAGAAAATATAAAACAGACAATTAACAGTTTAAATTATTGTCTTCAATTACAGCATAAACACATGCACACGAACAATACAAACACACACCAAGTCTTCATCCAAACAAGCCACATTTCCAGCTGGCAGCCAACTACACACTGCTCCCCTTTTCCAAAGCCTCCACACATATTTGACCCGGAGGCCAGGGAATGTCGTGTAGAGCCAGCAGAGGTGAGGCGGGGGTCCTGTGCTAACTGTGGTGTGAATGGCAGCAGCTCTCTGTGTGTGCTGTCTGCTCGCCTAATCTGCTAATGTATTCCTGAGGTCAGGAGGTCCTCCACCAAATCAATGGCTGGGATTTACACAGCTTTCCCCTGGAATGTGCCTGATCCGCACTCCTCTCCACGGCTGGGGGGAGACATCCAGTTTGGCAGCGCCGTCCAATTTTCCGCGGAATTTAACCACTGAAAAGTGAACGGGGTAGGAGGAGGCCAGCGACAGCCCCCGCTGACATAACGCTTTTCACTGAATAATATTAATAGACATAAAGGATGAAAACCTTTTCACACAGCTTCAAATGAGAGTCTGGGAGAGTGAAGTGCACTTTAAAGAAGTCTGAAATGAAGAACTTGGAACGAAACTTACTCAAAAGTGCAACTCATCACTACAGAAATTCTTATTACGCTGTCATTTTTAAAGAAGAAAAAAGATTTTCAAGACAAACATGGATGAAAATTGGATAGATGGATGGATGGATGATAGATTGATAGATAGATAGATAGATAGATAGATAGATAGATAGATAGATAGATAGATAGATAGATAGATAGATAGATAGATAGAGGAATTCCCCTACAGATCTTCAAATAATGCGGCAAAAGACTCCAAGAAATCACTGCCAATACAAACAGACGCCTTAAACGCCTTAAATAGATCACTGTCATTTATAATTGCTTTAAAGTCATCTGGTGAAAGCTGATGTCCTAAGTGAATTTCTTATCTCTTCATAATGCAGGTTCTAATTTCCACCACATCATAAAACCAGACGAGAGACAAAATGACGACTCATCAAACTAGTCAAACACTTGGCAACACCTGAGATAATCTTCTCCATGAGTGCCTGCTCCTCTCCCAGAAACCTCAGCCTAGATAAAAAAAAAAAAAAATAAATAAAAACAAATCTGTCAGAAGGACGGAGAAGGAATCACAGATGATTAGATCCCATCATACTATGCAACCCCTCCTCCTTCTCCTCTTAGCTTTTCATTGCCATGATCTCTCTATTCATCCATCAATGTGCTTCCTGTCCGAGACGCCACAGGGTCAGCAGAGTGACAAACATATAAATCCACCCCATTTCACCATGTGCCCCATCCCATCCTGGGACTGTCCAACCAAATGGCCCCCTGCCCTCTGGTTCCCACGGAATGTGTGTCCGTCAGTCACGCTGAGTGACAGGCCTATTATAAACCACTGCGGTCCCTTGTTTCCAAACTGCCATGAGATGATGAGCTGTCTGTCAGTCATATGCCACTACAGCCAATCACTGATGTTCAGAAGGCCAACAAATAATGAACCAAAAGATATGGCATTCGGGCTCATATGCATAAGGAGTGAAGCTAGCCTACATTATCATCCATTTTACTTATTAAGAAATGAAAAAGTAAGGAAAACCTAATCTGAACTCTTACTCTGTCATTATTCCTAATGCTTGAGAACTAAGTATTAAACAGTATATATATATATATATATATATATATATATATATAAACAAGACTATTATAGCAACCACAACATATTATCAAAAATAACACTCCAGAAAACATAATTAAAGATAACACAGAACAACCTAGTAAAATCTTTGCATTAGAATTTATTTTTAAACTAAAAAACCTTAGCAACATATACTTCAAAATAACCCAGAACAACTTAGAAACTCCTTACAACATACCAAAAAAAGAACAACCTAGCAACCCCTTAGGAACATATTTCAATATAACCCAGAACCACAAAGTAAACCCTTAGCAACATACCAAAAATAACCAAGAAAACCTAGCAACCCCTTTGCAACATGCATAAAAGAACAGAACAACCTAGCAACCCCTTAGCAACATATGGAAAAAAATAGAACCACATAGTAACCCCTTAGCAACATACTAAAAATAACCCAGAACCACATAGTAACCCCTTAGCAATATACTTAAAAAATAGAACAACCTAGCTGCCCCTTAGCAACATACTTAAAATTAACCCAGAACAACAACCTAGGAACCTCTTAGCAACATACTTTTAAGAATAGCCCACAACAACCTAGCAACATAATCAAAAAAAACAACAACAACAACAACAACAAAAAGCAACCTCACAACTGCATTGCAAAGCTCTGACAATGACCCACAATCAAAAAAAAGTCTAACCTATGTATGTAACCCCACTCAACACTTAAAGCATGTGTGCTGTACAGCAGCAGATGTGAAAGTGCAGTGTAGTCACTCTCATTTAAACTGCTGCTCTACCCACTGTAACTCATCCCAGATAAACCGGAGCAAAGCGGAGCGGGCACAACGCCTGCTCTCCTGCTCTATAACCTCCTGTGTGCCAGAGCCTGAACAAAACCAGAGGCACATCACACTGTCTGTCTGAATAGAAGGAATGTAGCATGATAACTGTGCTTTCTTCAGCAGACGGACAGCTGAATGGAGCCGAGCTGGTGCTGCAGTCTCTTGGCACACGGAGGCAGATGCCCCTATTGGGGTAGTCCAGTGTTAGAAAGAGATTTGTCCTGGGTGGGTAAACAACAGTTCCTGTCCGCACATTCTTATGTAGAAAGGCGTTTGATGCCAACCCACAACTGAACTTTAACCTTAAACAAACCCACAATCTATCTATCTATCTATTAATCCATCCATTCTGATGAGGGAAATCCTGCATGAGGCCTCTACTCTGTAAGAAAAAATCAGTGACTATGAAAGTTTTCATTTTTAGGTGAGAGCATCTTACCACGATTTGAAGATTTACTGTTGTCAGACGGAGGAGGGAGAGAGCTGTCTGGGGAGAGTCCAGGTCTCGCGTTCTTTCCAAATGGAATTGCACTGTCACACCGCACATCCATTAAGACCTCGCTAAGTGATCGCCTGGCTTACGAGAGACTAAGAGAAGATGAGCTAATCTCGTCGAACTCACACAGAAAACTTCAAGAGGGGCGAGCTTGCCTCCTCGCTGAGTTATTATGTAACGCTTATTTGGATTCGTTTCAAAGAAAAGGTCAGAGCTTTTAAATGCGTTTAAATGAGTTTTCACGGTGAGTGTCAGACGAGAACAAACAATCCATACTGTAAATAATAAAGAACGAATGACCAATTTACAACAAATAATCCATCAGTTCACAAACAAAGCTTCAAGCTTTGATTTTAAAGAGAATGACATCAGCATGTTCAGTGATTATCATTCTGCAGAGCATGACAGTCACAGTCCATTTTTATAAGTGATATTCAAAGACATTTCAGAAGTTATTTGCAGGTGCATGGTAAGAAAATACTTAATATGTAAATTAGATGTAATTGAAAGTGTACATCAAAAGCCTCCTTACTTAAACCCAACCAAACCGTCATGTCCTCTGCTTAAGATGTTTCTCCTAAGAGAAAGGCCCAGTTTCAAAGACATTTCTTCATGTTGTAAAACCATCTACAATCAGAAATAACCCCAAATTAGACAACACAAAATTTGCAAACAAATGCAAGATTTCTCAGGGGAATACAAAATTGGTGCAAATGAATGGAAATTTTTGAAAAGGGGCTCTCGGGGGAATGTAAAACTTCAGCTTCAACATTTCTTTACATCTCAGACTTTGTTTCATCACTATGTGCTCTTATGGGCTCCATGGTATATTAACTAATTAGTTTTCCTAATGAATGCTGCATCTTTAGCATCATTGCTATCACGCTAGTTCGAATCCCTACTCAGAGAAGTGCAAGTAAAACTGGAACATGGAAAGAGACCTGATTTATTTTATACCTCCTAACTGTGCCATCCATTTTGATTTCATTACTGGTTTTTCTCTTCAGCTGCTGAGCGGATCCTTTCTTCTTGTTTACCAGTGAGCACCACAAAGAGGAAGTCGGGCCTTCATCACCCTTCAGCTCCCAGCGTTACAGCCTGGAATACATACTGTACAAACACAATCATCATAATTACACAACCACATCTAAACACTTCCTCTCCTCATGCCTAGGGTATCAAATTATCGATACCATCAATTCTTCAGTCTTGGCTTTGGGTTCCATTATTTAACCCCAAATTGGCTCTTGGTTCCTTGGGGTCTGGTGCCACAAATCCCCTCAAACAGTCCCCCTGGCCGCATGTCACAATTCTTTGGGGTTTTGTAAGTAAATTCAAATTCTCTTTAAATTACTTCTAACCCTGGATGGGAAGGAGGGAAAGGAGAAAGAGAGGCGTCAAGGTTTTTTCGGCTCCTCGGCTCAGAATTCCTGGATAATGACTGGGCTGTAACCGTACAGCGTCACTCGCAGCCAAGTGAAACAATGACTTCTGCCAGCTTCTCTCTATTTATTTCTCTCCATTTTTCATCCTTCTCTTTTTTCTCTTATTACACACATACTCAAAAAAAAAAAAAAATCACATAGACAGAATCTGTACTTAATTTGCATGGCAGCCCACCGTTCTCCTATTTTTCTTTTTTTTTTTGCACATTCAGCAAATACTTGGGCCAAGACTGGGATTTGTGGCTGGTCGTTCTCCAGTCGGAGTGCGGAATATTTTCTGAGAAAATGCACCGGCCAACAAGGTTTCTGTGCTGTGGTTATAAACGCTGACCTTCGTAAATTAGTTTTAGGTGTACGCTTTGGAAAAACAAAACCTCTTGTCAGTTTTGTTGTTCAGGTACTTACAAACATTCTGCGAACAATCAGAGGTGTAACATTATGCTCATACAAAGCTGGATACTATTGTTTTATATATATATATATATATATATATAAATAAAATAATACATTATTCATAATCAAATTTTTGTTAATATAATGTAAAAACAAAAATAACAATTTAAATTGAAAGATATTCATGTTCATAGTAGTTGCTGTTAAACAGGCTTTAATTCATGCTTAAAAATTCTGCAGTTATTTATTGCATTAAAGAGAATCTTAATGAATATCACCACTAAGAAAAACTCAGTCAAATATATAAATGTACTAAAATGTATTGAAAGTCATGCTTGCGTTTAAATTTGAACTACACGTTGCAAAAGTCAATGTCAAGCAGCCAAAGTTAATGTATATGATTGAGAGACGAGAGCTTTGCGAGACACAATGGATGGAATGAGGGGTCCAGACGTGACCTCTGTTGGGTTTGGCAAGGCAAGTGTGAGGCTCTGGAACACACAGTGTGTGAGCAACTGATCTGCTGCAAGACTCCTTAAGACGACTCACTCACGCACCCAGCGGCTCTGAGGCCAGACGGGAGGGAGAGAAGCGTCTCCGCATAATCTGCTTCTCAAAGCCACTGCTTTCGTCTCGTCCAAAAGACACAGTGGCTAAGAGCATGCGTGCCCTGCAGACAGATCTGCGGCATTATCTAAAGCTCATCTTGGCAAAGGACTCCATATATGGTTGGATTTATGGTTCAAACCACAGCTCTCGGATTCGGTTCTGCATCACAGAAGCTTGGAGAGGTCCGGCAGCCCTGAGACTCCATCACTCAGCACATTTTTTCCTTTGGACTCGGGGCGCCTTTACATGGAAAAACAGAGCTTTTCTTTCAACTAGTGCTAGAAAACAATAACTTAAAGTTGCATAAATCAGCATTAAATGGATAAATCAGCCCAAACAGGAAAATTCTGTCATCATTTGCTCACCCTTGTGTAGTTCTAAACCTGCACGCATGACTTTCGTTCTCAGTAAGAGAACTCCTCTTTTCCATACAAATGAAAGTTGATGATTATGCACACCATCAAGCTGTGAAAGGACAAAAAAAGACCATAAATGAATTGACATTGGCACTTTAGACAATAGATTTTTATTTTTTGCTTCATTAGCATTAAAGGAATATTTAAACCAAAACAGCACAATTCTGTTATTGTCTCTTAAAAGAAAGAGTCGACTCTGAATCATTGAAACAGTCGTTTTTAAAATGAATCCCAAGCCGTTTTCATGTGACGTCAACATGAAATATTAGCATATTGCCCGCCCATTTAAAATGTAATTCTTTGCCACTAGGTACTGCTGTTTCCCCAGTAACGGCTGTAAATAAAGCAGCACTGCACCAAACATAACAGAATACCCAAAACGTGTCACTCGTATAGTTTTGAATGGGGAAAAATGCTATGATTACTATGGAAGATCAATCACAAGAAGCCCCGCCTTCTAAATAAAATAGCCAATCGCTGCTCTGTGCAGTCAGCGCATCACGCATCTGCCGTTAGAAGTTGCCGCTATTGAAACATTTGACTGATTTTTGCGCAGATTTCATTGCTGATTTCAAATATGAAATTTAATCGTAAGCTTAGTGAACAGTTTGGGAAAATTGGATGTTTCCCCAGATAGGAGCTGCACTTGGATGCCCGAGAGGGACATCCTCACAACTGCTACTTTTTATGAAGTTGAAGTGAAATTGTCCAATCGGACCAATCACCACAGATTAGCATCAGGCAAAGAGGGGGTTTGGAAAAATGAACCGTTGAGTGAATAGTTGGGAACATAAGGTAAAGACAAATGCAACGAACGAACATTTCGTAACCCATAACAGGGACATTTTAAAATGCAACCTTAAATGCATTGCATTCTCATACAGAAACATCTCAAATATCAATATTAGCATGTAGTAGGTCAATGCTTTTCTAAAAGTTGATAACTTCACTTTGATATTTCAGAAATACATAGAAATATATACCTGCTGTTATATCCAGTCAGAGTCCATCGCTATAACTCCGTCGCGCCTCAAAATAACAATGTGTTTTACAAGTGTAAAATAATGAGAAAAATTCTTCAGAAAGCTGGATGAGAAATTTAAGAGATTGTGAAGTGTCTGGCGACTGCTCTTGGCATATGATAAGAAGCTAAAGTGTTCAGTACGCTTCAATACAAGTCTACACTTACTAGTGGAATTAATTTCCAGGTAAAACGAAAAATACAATAGAAATCTGAAACACAATGGTGTCTAGTTGTATACGGAATGCAGACTTATTAAACTGCACACCTGTAGAAACTAGATAGTTACTGATCTGTATGTTACATGCCATCATCTGTGATTGAGATGATCGAGCTGCTCTCACAGTAGCAGAGTGATTGAAAAAGCAGCCTATAATTTTATGACGCAGCTGAAACCACACGAGCGTGCTGAGGTTGTGTTGTGAAGTCGGTTTAGGACGGGTACGATCCACTGGCTTCCCTCGGGCCCGAGGTGGTGGGATTTAATGAAGCATGTCTCCTTTCTGCTCTCTAATGACTGTTAATTAAGACCACTATAATCCAGCTCAGTTAAACCACCTCAGCCAAGATACTAAGTGAGAAACCAGTGTTTTAAAACATTAGACCCGAGCCAGGTTACAAATGTTTTTTTTAATCTTACATATACAGACTTTTGACCTGTGACAAAAAACTGCCCCACATAAATGAAAGATTGTGTAAACAATAAACACTTTTACTTCACTGGAGTAATTGGATCAGACTAGTCAAATACTTGCAAGCGTTGGTTATGGGCATACAGTATATGAATCCCATCTTAAAAGTGTCTACCACAGATTGCTTACGTCAATCCTATTTGATTGTTTTGGAGGAAAAAGCAGTTATACTTCTGTATGTTTCTCCAAATCAGCAGTTCATCCATCCAAGGGCACTGATGAGTCTGTGGTCAAGCAGTCCGGTTACAGCCAGAGACAGAGTTCTGGACAAGAAAATGGAAAAAGGCAGAAAGTTACTCCACCCATTCTCTGGAAGATACAAACCAACAGAGTTACAGGCCGACTAGACCAGATCCACTTCACAACTGCACTGAAATTTATATTTTCTGGCATGTGCCACAACACAAGCGAGCAGCGTTTCATCACAACAGCTACGTATGTAGTAAGTGTTTAGTAAATCAGCACATCTGATTGTTTTATATGTAAAATAAATGCTGGATTTAGGAGGATGTAATGCATGAAACATTTCTGACATTGCTGAAATGTGTGTTAAATCAGGAAGGGCAGTAAATGTCTCAGTCTCTGTGATTTATGCACGATGAGGATGCGGCAAACACGCTGTAGGCCGACCACAAGCGCTCATGAGCTGAAGCGCTGGAGATGCAGTGCAGTGAGACGTTATGTCACCGGTTCACGTCCAGACATCTTCTTCATATTACACGCCAAACATGTTTTGCTGTTTTTGATGATTGACGGATGGTATCATCGTTTATTCGCTCTCATGTTCAAAAACCTGTTTCAAACATTCTTCTTTCTTCTGAGGAACTTGATATTTTGAAGTTTGTTTTAACTATATGAAGAGTTATTTGCAACAACTGTTTTTGAACATATATATATATATATATATATATATATATATATATATAAAAAACCTTTTTGTTATTCTTTACATAATCAGTATAACACTACTGCTTTTATCTTGCAAGTGAACTCTTAATATATATGTGTGTGTGTGTGTGTGTGTGTGTGTACAGTACATATCCTCCTGACTACCTGCTATGGAGTTTTATTTATATATTTATATTTCGGTGTATATTACAGTTGTAAGTCTGGATGTCCTGTACAGAGCACACTCAGGGCTTTTCAGAGATACTAAACGATTGGACGTTTCACCATGACCACACCTTCTTCTAGGTCTTTAAAGACGGTTAAAATTTATTTAGTGAAATATTGTACATCTTTATGGAAATATGATTATATTTGTTGTTTCCATATAAATCTAAATATTTTTTCAAATTGGTTGTCATAAAGCAACATCTCTGTTGGTTTCTCTCATTTTAAAGGTATTCCAATCCAAATATGACTTCCTGTTATGACACGGGACCTCATTTCATGGATGCCAGGACATAGCATATGTATTGTGAATTTTGGAAGACATAATTGAATAGGAAAATAAATTATACCAATATTTTTATGGAAACATTAGATATTATTACAGTATGAAATTCTGGCCAATTGACATCTTTTTTTCAACACGCTGTACTGTGTTTAATGGGAAAAGCAGTTTAGGGAAATTTTTACACACATATTGCATAAAACAAAACTGTATATTAAATAATTTAAAACATAGTTGAGAATCAACCTTAACCTTTTCAGCGGTGAGTTTAAAATATTCCAGCGGTCCCCCCAGAGTGAGTTTTTTTTAGGCGACCGTTATT
>JAUCMS010000181.1:0-14913 GCA_032357445.1 Enteromius radiatus | reverse complement strand
ATAAATATATATATATATATATATATATATATATATATATCTATATATATATATATGATTGAAAGATTCCAAAATTCTTATGATAATTATAGACATACATAGATTTATATTACACATAAAACAAACAAGTCAAATAAAACAGTTAAAATGAAAACAATAAAATTTATGCTGACTCAGCATTATATACACAAATTTTAATGGAATTAAATAATCTTGGAGCAGTTTTAAAGTATTTTGATAACTTTAGCAAAAACATACACATATAAAACACATATTTGCTTACAATATAGACTATTGTGTTAAAAGTGTAACTGAGATTTCTTCGTTATTTAAGACATTTTATATAGGACTATATCTATTAAATAGTCTAATGTTCTTGTTCTGTACGTTGATATTTAGCGTTATACTGTTGAATAAGTTCTCTGCTACCCTAATAAAGGCAATAACATACACAGGCATAACATGCGACGGCCATCATACTAAAAAAAATTAAAAATAAAATTGAAGTAATGCCATTAATCATACTTTGCCTGTTTCATCTTACGATCAGGCGGAAGAGATATTCTTATCCTGAAGTCTTTTTCCTGTCAAAGATAAAATAATGAGAAAATGTGACACTTGTGACACTGCATTACACATTCACATCGTAAACGAAGCTGACAACCTACGCTGTCTTGTTTAGCATGACTGTGAACTACAGTAAGATGGGAAACTTTTCTTACCAGTACTGTGATGAACCCGTCATAGACTGTCTTCTCCTTATTAAGCGGAATAAGCATAGGACTTTCTCTCATCAGCAAACAGTTCATGATGAAAAATAAGTAGCTGTTATGCCAAAGCACATGCTGAATATAAACCGCTAGCTAAACGCCTATGTACATGTCGTGACAATAAACTAAGCCATATAAACACAAACTAAAGCATTATAGGCAGAAAACTGTTTTTAGAAGCCTTGCCTGCCCTGCTGTTGCTACAGTATACAGGCAAAGCGAAAGTAACTTCCCGCGAAAAGACTCAAGTGTCGCTGACGTCATTAAAGTTTGAATGACCGAACTTTATGTGAACTAATTTGCAACAGGACTTAAAAATCTAATTTCTCTCTCCAGTGCATTAGCAATGTACACGAACAGAATCTCTCAACATCTAGTAAACTAAATGTGTTATTGTACGACATATAAAGTTTAGTATTAGTTAATCGCTTTATGTATAGTTTATGCTTCTTTTAATTAAAGAGGGCGCCTTTAACTACAATCAAACCAAGCAAACTAACGTTACAACAGTTCAACAGGTAGGCCAAAAGGCCTCACGTGACGCAGTTATTCTAAAAAGCATTTTGCTAGAAGTAAAATTAGTCTTATAACTTCTGTTCTCTAAAAGTAGGGTTCTAGTGTCGGCGTATTTTGTTGTAATCTGTTGGGTGAACAAGTGAACGCAATAAAGTCTTACACAGTCTTACATATTAGACGTAATCAACTGAAGAGCTTCAGTCTTCAGGATTTACTGTATATGTTCAGGTAAGTTAGGGACATGTTTTTACGCGTTTTTAACCATACATTGTTGTAGTGTTGTAGTAGTGCTATTGCACGTTTTTGATTTTTAATGAATAATTTTGTTTGCTTTTTTTTCTTTTAGACATTGCTGCTTTTGTTTTTACTAGGACAACTTGATTTTACTCGATTGGCTCGTTTCGAAAGATTATTATTATTTTTGTGTGTGTGTGTGTGTGTGTGTGTAAAAGCTGCTTGCTTATTTATTGATGGAAAGATATAGCCTACTATATTAATTATTACATTAAGTTATTTAATATAAAAAATTTTTTTGGATTGTCGCACATAATTTAAGTTTTAAATGAATGGATTGGATTTACTACTACTTTTTTTATTATTATTTAGCCTTTTATATTATAATTAGATTATTTAATAACGAAACTTAATAAAACATAATAAAATTAACAACATTAAAATCATCCATACTGTCCCGCTGAAAATTTGCTACTACTGTACCTACTGTAGTCAAAAGAACTGGTCCAAGGCTTGTTTCAATATGTCATATTAAATTAACTTTTAACAGTGGTAACCTTAATTACTTTTATATATCTATTTATCTTTTTTTGTAGCCAGGAATATGGTGTCTATGTGTTTATAAACTGATTCTGAGAAATATTGACTTGGCTACATAATAATAATACATAATGACACAGCCAGAATCTCACAAATCTCAGCATATCAGTTGTTCTCTGACAGGTTTCCATTGTGGCAACGCACCCCACTTAAACATTTCTTTTCCCCCAATGAACTAGTCTTGCATTAATACTTTGGTTAAAGTATAAACGGTGAAAAATAACTTTCCCCTGCCTTTATCATTTCCTGCTCAGATGCTATGCATGCAGATATCTGTGGATGGATGTTTTGGCATCCAATTCCGCCTTCATTAAAGCTCACAGGCTTTTAATCTAAAAAATGCTCAAATATTAAGTAAAGCTGCTTTTAAGCAAACACACATCATTACAGCTGAGAGCCCTGTATTGGAGTGTGTGATTGTATATTGCTTGTGTAGAGTGTCAAGCGTGCGTGCTACACATTGTGCCTGGAGAGATTGATGTTTTGTCATCCACCTGCTTCTAAGCTGTAAAAGCAAGCGCAGCAAAGGCAAACCTACCCAGCTTCAAAATCCAAACAAAGAAATCTTAGTGGGCTGTTTACATATCTGTGGAAGGATATCTGGGCTTGTGTTGACGGGGTGCTAGAGTGGTTGAGAGATCAGTCCCCGCACAATGGGTGAGTGTTAAATGCTTTTTTTGTTTGCGACAGTAAGGAACAATTTAAAGCGATTTTGGCTCTGACTGTGGTTTGGAGAGGGTGAGCCTGGCAACCTCACATAGGGAGAGAGAAAGAGAGAGTGAGAGGTTCCTATTTCCCTTCACATGCAGATTGTTACAGCCGTACACTGCACAGGGTTAATGGCAATCCTGAATAAAGGATTTTAACAATTATGCTTTTCGGAATTGCTGGAGAAACGCGGATTATTTCTTTTCTCCTGCTATTGCCTTATTCCTGCGGCATCTGCCTTTCTTTTATACCTTTTGAGGAGCGTGATCTATTGTGCATTGTTTATCTCCAGCCATGGTCACTTCTCTGGAATGCAATTGGCTGGAACTACATCGTGTGGGTCTTGCTCCCTGCTTTTTTTTTCCTCTCCCTCTCTCTCTAACAGATTCTTTTGAAGCGAGACAAGAGCAGGGGTGGCCGATTTATCGCGCCTCTCCCTCTCCTTGCCATGCATTCATCTGAATGAGAATAAGGAGCTATTGTTCTTTTCCGATCTCAGTAGACAAGCTTTAATGCTGTTTTTACAAACCGGTTTGAAAATATATCGTTATTGCTAGACTGTGGATCGTGAGATCCTTTTATAGGAGATGATTTATCTAAGCTTCCTTCAGTTTCTTATATATGATCAGATTAGAATGTTCTAGATTGTAATGCATTTTTATTTGGTATTTGCAAGTTTTAGAGAACATTTTAGAAAATGATTATATTAAGAATATTGCATTTTTTAAAATAGGATTATTTTTTAATAGCTTTTAAATGATGTTAATTAGATAAATGTTTTTTGTTAAATATAATTTAAATAAAATAAGCTTTTTATATCTGTTTATATAATTTTATTACAGTATGTTATAAATTAAAAATGTAGATTTATACGTTTGCTTTCTCAGCCCTGAACACCTGTGCATACTAAGCAGACAGCGAGAATGAGCCGCTATGATGTAGACTTTGGCATGTGTATTAGTTGCAGCTTTACCAGAGCTCCCATAGCTGCCCAT
Source organism: Enteromius radiatus (assembly GCA_032357445.1). Taxonomy (NCBI): domain Eukaryota; kingdom Metazoa; phylum Chordata; class Actinopteri; order Cypriniformes; family Cyprinidae; genus Enteromius; species Enteromius radiatus. The sequence goes on along the minus strand of JAUCMS010000181.1, from coordinate 11,090 downwards.
TATTTGAATGACTGGTGTAATGAGACGGATCAAACCCGGTGCTGAGCTGACCAGGGAAGCCATGCATGTCAGCTATTTGGCCAGGGTCCTGGACCATCATTACACTTTCTTTATGGAGCCATTCAGACTGTACATGAAGCACAATATGTCAGTGGAAATTAAAGTGTCCCAGCACTCTCTCCTCGTTCCTGCTCATTTACCGTGCACACTGGCCGTTAGCCTTTGCATGTCTGTAATGGGACACCTTCCCATGTCTCACCTCGAGCCAAATACTTCAAAGTTATATACTGCATGGATATAGTTCACCAGTGGCTAAAAGTAAAAAGAAAAAAAGGAAAAGGTTAAAGATTAAAAAGAAAGTAAATATCAGATTGTACCTTGCTAAATGTCTACAGTATGGGAGATTGGGGCTAATTGTCACAAATTTAAAATGTAAAAAATATATATGTATATATATATATATATATATATATATATTGTAATTTATGTCAACCAAAGTACTTACAGCATCATATCTTCTCCTTAATTTATGTTTAAACACGTGAATATAATTAAGCATTCAGTGAAAGAGTCAAGTATAGTTGTAAGTTGTGTACAGCTTATTAATCACAGTATTTGTAGCTACTGTAAAACAATGTATATTATACAGTATGTATGTATAAGTTTTTTTTTTTATTGTTTATGTTACCATGAAATGGCATATACATATTTTTTATATTGTTTAATTTCAATATGCCTGCTATTCTAAAAAAATTACTTTCAGCAATTATTAAAAAATGTGTTCATAAAAAAAAAAAACACATTTTTTTCTGTATTAATGTTTGTTATAATGGAATGGTATATAATATATAAATATATTTATTGATTTTTATATATATATATATATATATATATATATATATATAGAAATTGACTTTCAAAAATACATGTGACAACTAGCCCCACTCCCTCTATATTGTATGTGCCAACTGTAGTATTGACTATAGGAATTAGCTGAATTGCTTATCCAATTATGCTTAGCTGTTAGCACACTGGCACCCATCCACTGCAGTGTGTCTGAATGTACACTACAGCTAATTTGCTGTATCATGCTCTGGACCAAACCCTTTTCTTGTGGAGGTGAGGCAGGCAGTGTGAAGACTTAGCCTGGATTACAGGACTTCAGAGATAGCGCTGAATCCAGCCTCCTGTCTGACATGAATTGATCGGATTAGAAAGGGTGGATTCCATCCTTGAGGGGAAACCAAGCACGTTGTATATAATTGACTTTTTTTTCTTCCTCCATGTCTTGTGGGTTGGCAGCGCTAGCAGAAGGGAATACTTTAGTGGGTAAATATCAGAAAGGACTCGGGTTTGACCAGGTTGGTGGAAGCTTAGCAGTCCGATCGATATAGCTGGTGTTGAGTTGCAGCGGCAGCCCAGGGACACGGCGCAGAGGAAGCATCTCTGCGCTGTGATGCTCGACCCGCACATCCACCGAGGTCCAAACGACTCTGCCACGGGTCTTGTTTCAGAGGGTTTTGGTTGTTTACCTCCTTTGTGCTCCTTTCATCCACTTCCCCCTATCATCTGCTCTCTTAAACTTTGCTGTTTGCTCCTACACAGTGGAATAGACACACGTGCTCCAGCTCATCAGAGTGCCATGGATAAGGTTTCATCTTTTTTGGTAAATCGAAGTGTCAAAAGTGGAACTTTCACTTACAGCTTTGAATTGGGCACATCCGGTAACCTTTGAAGTGTGTGTGGAGAATGATCACAGTCATGTGTGAAGGGCTCTGTAAATGTTAGGTCACTTCAAAAAAAAAAAAAAAAAAAAAAAAGTTATAACAATCTTTGTTCTTTACGTGAATTATGGCTCTTAACTGTCTTTCTGTCTGTCTGTATCTATCTATCTATCTATCTATCTATCTATCTATCTATCTATCTATATCTCTGTCTATCTATCTATCTGCAATAAGTCCATTTCGTCTTCAATATTGTGTCATTAGACCGGAGTCTCTGTGAAAAATTGCAATTCTTCACATAACCATGTGTTGAAAACTGAGCACCTCTCCCGTTTTGGCAAAGAATTAGGTTGAGCTTAATGGATCAATTTTTTGATTATTAAAGCCAAGTCTCTGTGCCGAGGCGTAATGCGTTCAGCATTGATCCCTCTCCAGCCTTTTATTGCCGTTACTCCAGTGGCTCTCACATTTAAAAGATATGTTTACACGAATAAAGATTTTACAAAGTGACACAGAGATAAATAAGATCTTGGAGTGCAGAGATCACATTTTTAAAGAAAGGTAGAGACGGGGGGGAGAAGTCAAGGAACCACTCAGCAAGCAAATTTTGAAACTACAGCATAAAAGTGATTCCTGGAAAATTAAAGCTGAAAAGGCTTGAAACCCTGGCCAATTTTAAATTCAGCTTACTTACAGTATGTACTTCTAAAGTTTCAGTGATGGTGGAATAGTTGGCTGCCAACACATAATGACTCTTATATTTTATATTAGATTGATATAAAGTATCAATTTGTACAAGATGTTTTTGTTTCAACATAATCTTGATTCATGGTCAGTCGGATGTTGGATCCTGACAGTAGAGTTTCCACAGCATCCTTGAAATCAAAAAACATCCCGATGTGTTCAAAGGGCCAAGAGCATATGGAGTTTTTATTGACCATATGAGTTGAAATGAACCCAAAAGTATGGAGCGTAATGATTGTCGCACACTGGGCCCACGAGCTGTGCCATGAGCTAACCAATCAATATCCCATCAATAGCTTTTTATTAAGATTGTTGGCAAGCAAATCAAAATCTATATTGTTTTCTCACTGAAGAAAAGAGTGTGAAATATTCCATTTATGCTTTAGTCAGATATATATTGGTTTCTATGCATGATGGAATTAGCGCTCGTTGCCTATACGTATTTGTTATTAGAATATCTCACCCAAATTGATTTTCCTAAGCGATGCATTTGTGATTAACTTATTTCCATTCATTTCAACTGAGCTGAATTAACTATCATATTACCCCTGTATAAAGATGAGATTAATAACACAAGTATTCATTATACTTATGAGATGAATGATATGCTGCACGGGCTGTATCGATTGAGCTGCGAGGAGAGAGTGTGGGGAGGGTTGCTTATCACCCAAGCTCTTATCGTTTATTTACCGCTATATATTGGACACTACAGGCCGTTTAAACGACTCTATTTCACCAGCTTGAAATATGAGCCACCGAAATTCTCGATAGTGCATCTGTCACCACAAAAGTCCTTTTTCCGCTCCTCCTTTCCACTCAGCATTGTTTAGCCGTTTAAATCAGATCAGTAATCCTCCCTCACTGATAGACCATTAGACATACACTGGAATTTGAAGAGCACCTTTATTTAGATCAACCGTTCTGAATATTACTGAATAAACTACCCACCTCTTCACTTTCCCTGAGCTCAGAGATGAACGAGGGAGGAAAAAAAAGAGAAAGCAAAACAGATAGTAGGTGTGGAGGCTGAAAAGGATATTCACTGAAAGTTCCCATTGCTGGGGTTTGTTTCTTATCTTTGCAGACGAGTGGGAAATCAAAGACTGGAATGCTGGGAGAACGCTGGGGAAACTGACAAAGGGGTGAGCTCTGGAAAGGACGACGGATACTTCCTGTTCCTGCTGGAGTGACCCACAGGTCTGAGGAGGAGTGAGGGAGAGGAAGGCGGAGAAAGCGAGTGAGTATGAATTGAGACGAACGCACAGGAGGAAATATGTTGGGAATAGAGCTGGTATGAAAAGGAAATATTCATTAATATGTTTACAGGGTAGTTTGGCCTAGTGTGACGAGTCACAATTTATGATTTTTATTTTTTTTTTTTACTTTCTTTTTACTTGGTTCAGTTTTTTATTTATTTAATTTTATTTAATTTTTTGGCAGGTCATTGAAGTTTAATTCCAGTAATTTATGTTATTGTATCACTTCGTAGGGCAAATACAAGGTCATTTCCTTTATATTTGTAATGTGGTCATATCTGATTTTCAGATATCTCACATTCGTATTTTACATTCTTCAACATTGTATCAAGAAATCACACCTTTATTCTTTTATATATCTGGCCATTTTCAAGCGGTTATGATTGTCAGGAAAGAATCTGCAGTCGCACATGCCAGCCAAAAGAGGGCAACATGATTTCAGAATTCCTCCACATACCGAGACAGAACAGTGTCTAGAGGGTTAAACATGTAAGTAACAATAATTTACATTTGCGTTTGGAATGGCTTCCCTATTCTGTCAGTCGGCAGTTCAAAGCAGTTCAACACTCTTGGCAGCAAAGGAAGGTGTTGTCATATGCGTGAGATATTCCGGGGCTGAAATGAAGTTGCTCACCATCGGTGTGTCATCATGGAAGGACATCTCCTCCATGATGACTGAATGAAAACAAAAGAGAAATTACATTAACCTATCACTGCTGAAACAACCTGCTGTCAAAGAGATACTGTAGCTTGAGATCATAAGGCTCATTATATTTAGGCAGTTCCGGTGTTTAAGAGTGATATAATTTAATGAGATTTTTATTTATTTTTTTTTTAGTCAGTGTGACACAAATGTAGGTTTAACTGTTCTTGGAAACACTGGTGATATTATGTTCCCAATTCAACGTTATCATAAGCTTTTCAATATAACTGCACGCGTTCTTTGCATCAATCAAACAAAGGCTAATATTCAAAGCAGAATTACTATAGCAAGATTGGTTTGTTTCTTGCTTATAAGTATAAAGCACATGCGTACCTTTGCATTAAAAGTGCATAATGGCATACATGTGCATTTGTATGCATCTATGTGCTTTTTTTTGCAAGAAAGGCTTGGTAGCATGTATTTACTGACTGAATGTGTTTGATGCACACAAGCATGGATGCAAATTTTGTTTGTGTTTGTTCAGTGCATCTTGTATTTCACACGTAAATTTCTTTTATCACTTTGACGTCCTGTTTTGACACAGACTGCTGCTTTTGTTAGTTGACAGAGGCCACTGCAGAAAAACTGTAGAAGGGTCAACTGAACTTCAGTCTCTGACCAGCAGAGGGCGGCCTTTCCAGTCTGGGCAAGCAAAAGGGCATTTTTGTGGGTGCATTAAGCTGGTTTTGGATTTTTGACAAACGAGCATGTTATTTAGTGATTTATGTACATTGCAGACATAGCATTTTTTTATGCCATTTATAAAAACACACAAAGTGACATATTGGGTAAGTAATTGTGTGAATTTTTTATGCTTCAAATTTCAAATAATTTATTAATATTTTAAATTGTTGGTCATTTTTAGCGCATACATATTCTTAATAATTATTATCAGTATTAATATTGCTCATTTAAAATCATTTCTTAATTTTAAAGTTTTTGATCCTGCTTTACACGTCTCACACAATCGCTTCCTGAGACTGTGTATTACTTTTTTTTTCTTCTTTTTTTTTTCTTCTTTTAGCCTAATAGTTTTATTCTCCATTCAGTGTCTCTCATTCAATCTCTTATCACTCCTGTCAGTATTATTTCCATAACAGTAATGCACTTGTAGAACAATTCAATTAGGCTGGACATGCTGTACAATTAGGTTTTCCTGTTATGGAATTTAACGGTAAATTACTTGCATATTTCCCAGTCATTTGCAAGTATGCAGGGCCCATTTCATCTGTGAATAGGACAGGAGAGAAATCATACAGCCATCCTTCTTCCTGTGTTTTTTTTTTTTCTTCTCAAAACCAACTCGACATTAAAGAACTAAAGGTCAGACAAAACTCTTAAAGTTAAAGGTGACTCATCTAAGCCTCATTTAAACTTCCTGCGGCAGTGCAGTTCTCCAGATCATTGTGATTATAAAACGTGTTTTATCAATATCATTGTTGCCCTTTGCGGGTGCAGCCGTGCTTGTGAGATGCAGATCTCTTGCAGAATGTCACATTAAACAGGTGTACAAACATTCAGTCTGTTTATAAATGAAGTAAACATGCGTTCTTATGCACATCCTTGCAGTAACTAATTATGAAACTTCAGTCTCTTCTTCGGCTTCTAGTTGTAAGTGGGTTAAAGTGTGAATGTGAGATTTGCTGATGTCTGCATTTTGTATTTTTAAGCAACAACAAAGAAGCGCTTGTTTGTTTCTTTGCATTAAGCTAATTGATCACCGCATGCTTTTGACTGATATGCAAACCGTTGTTTTGTAGTAAACGAATTTAAGAATATCCAGGCGACTGTAAACACATGTACATTTTTATTCTTGCAGGATCAGTTTAATTAAGCTCACTTGAAAGTAGATTATCTGTCTTTATTCTGAGTTGTATAACACTTGTTCACTAAAAACGCACTGAAGTCTATTAGCAGTTATGCACAAAAGCTTTGTTTTGTATGCCATTCCTCCTCGTTTCTAATTGCCGGCTGATATTTTAGCCCTCTGAACCGAATCAAAAGTATTCTCGCCACAAGTCTTTTCGCTGGGTGGCACAAATGTACGTGGCTTTCTCAGTCTGCCCGTGTAGACGTCTCTGTGAAGCACGTTTCTTCTCAGAGCTGTAACTGACATGACACCTTCTCCTCAGCGCAGATCCAGGGATGTGTCTAATCGGCGCTGGCAGAACACTCTCTGCTTAATTTTAGCCATAATGGCTGTGAGGGGTGAAATGATACTTTAAAGAGGATAGAGAGAGAGAAAGGGAGTGAGAAGGAGAGCGAGAGACAGTGAGGAGGGAAAAAAAAAATGAGAGAACTTGAAGGTGATTAGTTGTTCTGGAGAATCTTGGCTGTGGAGGCAGGAACACTAATCCTTGCTTTGGTTGGAGCCATTTTGCGCAATAGGTCCCTGATTCCGCCCCCTCTCAATTTTAAGACCCGTGTCAAGCTCAAGCTCCTCTCCTGCGCCTCGCTGCTCTCATTTCCTATGCCTTCTGGCGAAGCCTGCTATTTATAAGAAATCATTTTTCTTCTTGCTTTTATTTAATTCTTTCCTACTTGTTTGATTTTCTGCCCCGCTTAGGAAGGTGGCCAGATGAGTGGCAGGGATCCAGAGGGTTCCACCACTCACATTCTCACACCCAGAATCCTCTGTTGTGGCCCAGCTGCCTCTCTGGCTACCTGAGCCTCGTCAACACCCCCCCCCCCCCCACACACACACACACACATAACATCATGCATGCACAAGCATAGGCTCTAGTAATCATATAGTAATCTATATAGCCCAGAGCTCAAGACCTTATTGTTCATGTGCTTTTGTTAAAGGCGCATACTTTCTTTTGTCAGTGCTATAGGGTTCTAGTCTGGTTTTGAGCAAGCTAACAAGCTCTCTGATCCAGATCCATTATGTTTTTATTGATGGGTGTATCTTCATCAAAGCAAAGCTTTAGGCATTTTCTCACCATTTGCTTTGAATGTGCGCATGTTTTATGTTTATTTTTGCTGTAGAATTACTGTATTGCCTGATTCAAACCTAGCTATGGATTGATTTTAGTTGCATCTCGAGTGAACTTTTTTTTTGTTGTGATGTCTATTGGCATATTATATTAAATCGGTGCATGTCTACAAAATGGCATGTTTGAAATTCCTCCGGTATGGAATAGATATGCGTTTAAATTAGTCTGTCAAATAAAACAAAACTTGAAAGGTGAAGGATTCGGGAGGTTAAGGTTTTTGTAGTGAGGTGAATTTCTCACTGCAGGTCTCTTGTCTAATTCAGCTAATGCTAATGTGAGACTTGCATTAGCAAATATAGAAACATATGGAACAGCAAATGCTGAATTACCTGCTGTTGAAATATTTTGTATAGCAGGAGTTTTTATTGTGGTTTCACCTTTTTTCCTTTTCTCACCTCTGTAGTCAGTAAAATTAATTTCCCTGACCTTCGGGTCTTCAGAGCAGCAGGACTCAAATTCCACATATTACTATTGTGGCTTTTTTATTTTTACTATAAAATACATGAAGCAGGATAATAAGGACTCAGAGAATTTACCTATTGATTTTTATTTCAAGGATAGAAGTAATAATTAAAACAGAACAAACCAGCACCTGGTCCTTGGCTGAGTGATTTTAGAAATACATTTGTGTGTATAGTGCTATTTTAGTTTAGGTATGTTAAGGTGGTAGAGTTGATACTGTGATGCAGTATTACATTTATATAGTGTTTAAATTTTTGCTTCTTTAAAGAATTAAACCCTTCTCTTCAGATTCTTTAAAATTACAAACGTAGAGATAAACTTCACTGGACTAATGAGTGGATTAAATAAATTCCATATAAAAAAAAAAAAACATACATCAATTAAACATTTTAACAATACAGCAAAAAAAAAAAATTCAATAAATAAATAAATAAAAATATAAATAAATAAAATAAAATAAAAAATAATTTCCCTTTTTTATTTATTTATTTGTTTTACATTTTTGTTTTGCTAGTGAACAAAAATAATGCATATTTTAACCAGGTATATGTTGCCAGGTTTTATCTACGAAACATTACTGTTGTGAAAAAAAAAAAAAGGGTCACGCTTGTGACCATCGGACCATTAATAATATAATGAATTGAGTAATGCTTTTGACACCTGCATCGAGTCAGGGCATGAAGTCTCTATTTCAGAGTGTTGTCTTGAAGCGCTGCACTGCTGTCCTTGCCAGCCACGTCCAATCAATCGTCGAAAGACGGGCAGGAGTGGCAGGAAAGAATTAATGAAGGAAAAGTTTCTCAGACCGGTGTCACTTCATGCCAGGAAACTTTGTCTGAAACCCTAATGTGCACGAGAGACGACCGAGGAGGGGGGGTGGTGGTGAGAGCAGTGTCCGCTGAAAGATATCGATATAGATTTTAATAAATGTACAGGCGATGACACCTAAAATGCCACTTCCACAATGCAGTTTGACAGTGTATTTGTACTAATAACCCCTAAGAGTGGAGATGAAATAGTGGCTGTTTCACTGTAGCCATGATTAATGTGGCTGAAGTAATTAAATTCCATTAGGCCCCGGGATCACCTGCCAGTGGAAGCGGGTGGCGGGCCACGGTGAGACAGCCATCCTGGACCTGGAGACTAATGCTTTTTAAAGCAGCGCTCCCAATCCTGGCCAAGGATACGGTAACGGAGGACATCTGCTCCCCGTTGATGGCTGAAGGTATTGATGCATTGGATCATTAAGGGGGAGGGGGGGCGCCTTGCGGATGGTGCCAGCTCAAAGCAGTGTTTTCGGTGTTGACAGGAGAGATGCGCCAGAAGAAATGCGTCCGCCGTGCCCGCGCTGGCAGTGCGCTGTAATCTCTGGGCGTAGAAGGCAGCAGAAGCCTGGCTGCGGGCTGTAGCGTAGCAAGGCTCAGTGGGAGTAGCTTTGCTCTGGGTGAGACGTTGTGCTGTTGTTGTTGCTTTTTTTTTTCCTCTTCTGCAGCGGTACTTCGTCCTCCCGGTAGATGGGTGTGGCACCGCCCCCCCACGTCCCCTGCTGTTTTGCTGCAGATTCCTGAAGACTGGCATCATTGCTGGCGGAGAGAGGCCCGTGCCCTTTGCAAATGGCTACAGTAATGACCCACTTGGGAGGCAGCGGGTCGCTGTGGATGCGGATGTGTCCAGGTGCCACAACATAAGCATTTCATTAAATATTGAAGCGACTGCTTTCAGTTATCGAGGCGGGGAAAAAAAATTTGGCCACATTCCAAAAGTGACTAAACGTATGTGAGATGCGAACATCTCTCGCTCGCTCGCTCTCTCTTCTCTCTTTTTTTTTGTCTCCTCTCTCTAATCACTTTCTGGTTTTACTTGACCTTTCTTCTGCTAATTAGTTGCCTTCTTGAAATGCATTATGGGTAATCTATCTTGGGCGATCCAGCTTCCCCCCTCTTCTCGCTCCGGTAATCACTCTAAACGTATGAATGATTTATTCAGCCGAGCTATTTCTCACAATCTTAAAATACACAAACCATAAAATACAACCCAATTATTACCTCACGCCTGCAAACCGGACCTTGGTCCCGTGCCTGTGTTGTGTAATTGTGGTGACATTGAAATAGAGAGAGTTATCTGGGATGTGCATGAGCACAAGTGGGCAGGAACTTGCAGCTGTCTGAGGAATGCAATTGCACAGATGAGCGCGGTAATGTAAGGTGTTGAGATGTGCAAACGTTTGCCCATGCTGTGTTAAATGCTACGTGTGTGGCGGTATGAGCACAAGTAGTTTTACACAGACTGAGGAAAGAGCTGCAGCCAAGCATGTCCTTGTTACACACACTTGGAGAAAAACAAAAACAAAAAAAACTGAGATGCAAATGGTTATGTTAATGGTATGAAATTATATTTTTGACCTTTCGTTTAACAAACACATGCACAGACAGTATTCCTCATGTATATGGACTATATGTATGTGTGTGTGTGTATATATATACTCATATAAAATATAATATTAAAAATCAATATTCTATTTACTTTCTATTTTTTATTTTTTTTTAAACTAGGTTTTTGTTGCTTTTCATGCTAAATTAGAGGTTATTTGTGCACTTGTGTGTGTCTGAACGGATTGTGTTTTTGATGTGTGTGTCCACTGGAAGTGGGTACAGCAGATGTGTGGTGCTGGGGCCCCCGGCTGCTACCAGCTCCTGGGATCCTGTGTTGACAAGTGCCTTCAGGTGCACAACACTCCCATTACACACATAACAGAGTTAGTCCCTAACATGGAACCAGAGCCAGTGAACGCTGTTGAGCCCTTTGTGTTTGTGTGTGTGTTCATTTTAAACATACTAGAGTGCTGAATTAGAGAGAGTTAGATTTAGAAAATGCATATGCAAAAATGGTCATAAGATAGTTTATATTAAAAACTTGAAAATCAGTGCTTTTGTTTGTTGTTTGTCTCCTTAAATTTACAATACATCACCCCAGTATTTTATTTTTTTGTGTTTGTTTGTTTCTAAAGGTCATGATTTTTAATGCTTCCTTTAAAGTGAACATATCAGACATTTGGTGTTGAAAAACTTGGCCTGCCCAGTCATTTGAGGTGAGCAGCAAACAGGCCTGCATTACAGTGTGGAACACTGATTACTCTACATTATTATTCAGGGCCATTCACTATGGCTTGTATGGCCTTATTTCAGCTAGTTTTATTTTCTCA